>CABHPP010099618.1:0-23278 GCA_902168425.1 Peromyscus attwateri
GTCAGTATAGATGACAATGATACATGCCCTTGTGCACATATCAGAATCACTGTACCCATTATCTTTCATTTCCTATGCTCTGGTTTCTGGCAACATATTTTGTTTATAATAGATACGTGAAAAATCCTTTCCAGGTAAATAACTGCATCAGAGAGTATCTAGCTGTAAGAAAGTGTGACTATCAGGAAAGAAACAAAGCACTAGAAATAAGAAACTAAATTGAAAAATTCAGAAGTCTAGAAGATGGTTGTTTGCACACAAGTGAACAGGACTATATACCCCTGTATAACTGTCACAAACACAGCGTTTCATAGTAAAGGGTAAACATCTCAAAAAACAGGAATAGATATCAGAAACAAAAAGACCAAAACCAAAAGTCAAATGTGAACACAAGCCTTGTGCAATTTTTAACTTTTATACATCAATAAAAGTCATGAGTATTTATGCTTTATCTGCTCTTGTTCATGAAGAGAAATGTAAAAAGGTAAAATCATTAGGAATACCTTTTGTTTTTATTAGTAAGCCACAGGAGGGCAATTAATAAATGCTGCAAGCAGTGGTGACGTGACTAGCCTTCAAAATTGAACTGGGTGTTGTGGTGTGCACAATGAAGAATGACACCAACACAACCTGCTGATAGAAATGCAAATGAGAAAGGACCAATATCCAGAAAGGACTCATAATTCCATTTTAAATCATTCCAAGATTTCTGTTTCAAAAACTTATCTCCTATACCACATCCAAATGTGCCATGCTAAGCTAGATCTCTATTGGGACACTGTTTTAAACAATGATGTGTCAGAATGATTGTGTATGTCTGATGGGAGATGATACCCTACAATTTACACTGTCTTACAAACTGATCTTTCTGCCTATTTAGTCACATCTTCCCCTCATCCTCATCCTATGGTTGTTCACAGGCCATGGCACATGCTCCTGTGGTCGTTGTGTTTGTGAGAAAGGATGGTTTGGCAAGCTCTGCCAACTCCCACGGAAGTGTAACATGACAGAAGAGCAAAGCAAGAGTTTGTGTGAGTCAGCAGATGGCACATTGTGCTCAGGGAAGGGTGAGTACCACTGCTGGAGCTGGATCCCTGCTGAGACACATGGTCCCTCAGAACAGCAGGTAGCAACCAGTCCCTCAAGAATGAACTTTGCCTGAGAAAAGCCATTCAGCCTATGTGAACCCTGAAAGCTGAGCATCAGCAACAGGAGGTGTGGGAACTAAGGTGCTAATGTCTTTTTTGTCTATGCAAAAGATGGAAAACTTCCTAAGTTTTCACACATGCTTTACCAAAAGAAGACTTCACTTATATTAAAACATAGATATGATTTTTTATATTTATGTTTAGAACCTTATCATAATAGTCATGTTCAGTTGCAAATTCCATATGGACCCAGAAAGCTATACTCACCAATGCAATGAGTTACAGTCCATGTACTCCCTAACCTGACTTTTATGCAAAATTATTCCCTAAAATATATAAGCAGTTGTATTGAGTCCTCATTAGAATTTCAGAATTTTCATCTAGGCAATTTGCAGATAAGACACACAAAAAGTTAAGGAATGCTGGGGAGAGGGCTCAGCAGTTAAGAGCACTTGCTGCTTTTGCAGACAACCAGTTTGGTTCCTAATACCCACACTGGATCTTTCTCAACTGCCTTAACACTCCATCCAGGGGATCAGACACCCTCTTCTGACCTTCATGGCACTTGCTCTCATGCTCACTGAACCTACAATACATATTTTTTAATGAAATAAATCTTTTTAAAAAGAAAAAGATTCAAAATTTGATTAGATATTGACCTAAAGGTATTTCCTCACAACTGAACCAAACACAAATTCCTATGTAATGCTTTTCCAGTTATTTGCTTTGGGTGGTGGGAGTAGAATCACAGGTCACTGACAATTGAGAGCCTAGATGTTCACATATTTATCCTCCACTGGATAGGATGCTTTGTCATGGATAAATTCAAAAAGGAATGTAAAATCCGCCCAAGGCTTTCCATTTTGAGTTTCATGGTTCACATTAATGATGGGAGTAAGTGGTTGAAATGCTTTTTCTCCTTTCTGGAGGCATCATGATGGGTAGAGAAGAAAGGGGCTGAGGCTGAGCTCTTGCAACTGTAATTAATCTTTGTTACAGAGGATAACAAGGATGTTATTCCTGGTCTCCATAGAGAAATTGTCCCAAACCCTGCCTCCAAGAACCACAGTAAAAGTACAGCATGTGAGAGACTGGGGGATTTCAACATGATGAATGAGAAAGGATATTTTCTCATATCCTTTCACTCTGTATCTCCTTGACTTCTATAATTTTCCAAAATTCATGTAGGAAAAACCTCATTCTGGTGATCTCAAAGTATATAGACACCCCTTTTCCTTTTATGGGACAGATGTGAGCCAGGGACTGGCCTGTGGCTGCATGCCATGGTACTTTGTAACCCACCCCCACCAAAATGACAAGCTTGAACTATGCATTTGCTAGGAACTGTGAATAAAGCCTTCACTTCAGGAGACGATGAAGAAATAGCATTTTATTTCTTACAAATTTATAGCCAAGACAATAAATCACTCCATAGAAAAATTTAAAACAAGATACATTGTTGTGACCTTCATAACAGATGGTGTCATTAGTACAATAGTGAAAACTGCCTGCTGGGGTGTCAGGTTGCAGCATTTTGTCAGGCTTGATGTATGAAAAAGAAAGTCAGTAATGGAATGGGGCTTTGCCCCCAGACTGAAATTGTTTTTGTAAATGACCAAGAGAGATGTGCTTAGTGGCCATGTCGCCCCTAAGTTTAGCTACCTTTGCAGAATATATGGTGAGATTTATAGGGCTTTTTTGTTGTTGTTTGGCTTGGGGATTTATTTATTTATTTGGTTCCATGGTGGCACAATAATGTTTGTCTTAATAACATTACCTTAGATTCAAGTAATCACTCCAATAGATAGTCAGAGGTACCAATATGGGGCAAGTCTTTAAATATATACTTAAACTGTCACAGTGATATTGCTGCACCCACATCATTAATAAGTTCAGGTACCCTCATTCATCCATCTGTTTCTCAGCTACCCCTGTTCTGTATCCTCAGAAAAGAGAATGGGAAAAAGTTATACTTCCAAAAGCAATCTTATCCTAGTTGTCATGCCTAGTATGGCTGCTAGTCATATCTGTAGGCAAGAACTGCTCATTTATTAAATTACATCGATGTCTTTGCTGTGACAATCATCACAGATAGATGGCTAACTGGTGGATTGAATCAGATTGAGATAGTCTGTTAACTGTTTTCAGAATGGTTCTGAGGTAATTTCCCCATCCTTTCTGCTATTCCATTATCTTCTTCGAAGGAAGTTTGTTTCTTTCTCCTCCTTAGGTCTTTGAAATGTTCTACAGATAGATGAAAAATTTTCCCAATAATGAAAGCCAGCAAAAAGCATAAAGAAAAATAGGGACATTGTTAAGAGTCATTTGGAGAATGAAAACAAATGGGTTAGTGGTGTTGTGGCTGCAAGTTTATCACTCTATGGTTCCAGACAGGATGGGCCAGCTGCAGTCTATGGCTGGGCTGGGTCTCTAGTGGGAATGGGTCCTAGCCTGCTGAGTTGAACAGTTGCTCACTTTGAGGTGTTCTGTAAGCTTATTCTTGTTAGACAGAATCTTCTCATGCTTTCCCCTTTCTAGATATTGATAATCCACCCCTATTATTGGCTATTTATGAGAACAGCCAGAGCTCTCTACAATAAAAGTCTATAATAAGTTCTAAGGACTATGTACACTGTGTTAATACTACATACTGTGCTGTTCCTATTTTTGGAGGGAGTAGAAGAATTTCCTACCAGTCATCAACAGAGAAACAACAAACCTTGGATTATGGTGACCACGAATTGCTTCCATAGCATACACAAAATCAAATCCCAGTTTTATTCTAAACATTTTATGACATCTACTATATTTGGAACTATAATTTACTTGTCAAATATTCAGTCTACATATACCACATTGACTTTAGCTGAGCGTGCTCATTTCAGGAAAATACTTTGCTATACTTTGCAGCTAAGCATTCCAGAAACAAAAGAAGTAATAAGAATCAGTTCCAGGCAAGAGATAAGTTCAAAGATGAAGTGTAAACTTTTTGTAGGAATTATGATACACATAAAAAGGCATCCTAGGTGTGACTATATTAATATCTTAAGTGTATAAAATCATTTATTTCTATTGTGTAAATAACTTCCTGATGTAGGAGATACTATATAAGAATCAAAAATACTTAATTCCTCAAATAGTTAACCTTCTTCTCTGGTGGAAATAAGCCACTAAACATGATGTTCCTTTGGGGGACATCTCTGTGATAGACAATAGAGTGCCCATGTAGCTATTTCATTAGCATTTGTTAAATAAGCAATTGATTGTTCAACATTTCCATGTCTATAAATTTTAAAGAAAATATTTAAATTTAAGAAAAAGTTAATTCTAAAATGAGGATACCCTCTGCCTAGGTGAGGATTCGAGGGGGGCCTTATGTCTTTCCCACTAGCCCAGCAGGTAAGATCCGAGGCAACCACCACACTGTCAGTCACTTCACAAAAGTAGAAGATCTCCATATATTGCCCTAAATAGTCTGCAAGTCAACCCAGACTCTCAGTCAAACAAGTCAAGACTAAATGACATTGTGCTGCACTTAACAAAAAAGTAAAAATAAATATAAATACAATTCTCACATTACAACTGGTTCTGACTTGCCTTGAGATGTGTGACGAGAAAGGCCAAAATGTAATTTGGTTGTGGGAGATTCTTCCACCTAAAATGCATATACCCTTTCCATGTCATGAACTAACATAGCACTTAATGCTTGGGACACTTCAACTATAATTCTTTCATGATATGCATGACAGTATCATGTCAGTCCATTTCCCCAAATCTAGGTTTTCTGCTCTCTGTGCCCCTAGGATGTTAATCATTAGTCAGTCACTATATTTCGGGAGAAGTACTCAGAACACTCCTGAGTCTCCTCTGTGAATTTAGAGCTTAATGAGTTTGGAGTTTTGCTAACCACATTGAAAACTTTTACTTTTCACATTTTCTCGGGGTGATTGGTGATTTGAGTAACTTTGTAATAACTATCAGTATCTTTTAGTAAAAGGAAATTGTGTCCAGAAAGAAAGGTCAAGCAAGGAAATGGAAAAGGTCCTTTTGAATTCTGCAGTTGTCCTTCTAGCTGTGGCAAAAGCAGCTTTCCCCATGATTTTCAAGCCCGTCTTGAAAGACATTTGCACAAAAAGAAATTTCTTCTCTTTGAAATAACATAAAATTTATTTTTATCTTAAATATTCCATTAGTAAGATTCTCAGTTACCCAAAATACTTTAATAACTAAGTAATTTTTGTTGTTGTTTTAAAATTAGATTGAAATAACCAGAAAGAATGTTGATAAGGGGTAGCAAAATTGACTGGACCTCATTTGGGGTTCATTAGGACTCTTCCTGATTATAGATAAAATCCTGAAGGGCAGGTCTGAGACATCAATCAGACATGAGAGATTGTACCTGCATTTTTAACACTTCACTTTGCCACTCAGTATGAAGTTTGTGTGTTCCTATTTCAAAAAAAAACATATAAATAAAATTCTAAGATGATGAGCTCAATAATTAGTTGTTACTAAATTACAAAATGAATCTTCATTTAATATAATTTAGTATTGGATTCCTTTAGATAACAAGGACTTAAAATGCAATTCAATTAACAAAGAAAGAAACAAAACATCTATTTTGAATACCTTTTGAGGAGAGTATCTCTAAGAATGAGCCACATCCTGTTCCATTGACATTTCAGTCAGACTGGACCAAAGAACATTTGCTCCAGGCTAATTGCAACTGTCTAGATCTATAATGAAGGCTTTCCTGGATGACCTTTATGTATTTGAGTACGTAAAGCTCTCCTCTGAGAAAGCAGCTATTCAATAAACTTTTACCTTTAGAAGATAGGTTGTTACAAGTCTATTGTCAGTGTGTCAGTGATACTCTCTTCTTGATGGAAACCTTTATTTCCCTGATAACAGTAATATCCATTGTGATTTCAGGTTCTTGCCATTGTGGAAAGTGCATTTGTTCTGCAGAAGAGTGGTATATTTCAGGGGAGTTTTGTGACTGCGATGACAGAGACTGTGACAAACACGATGGTCTCATTTGCACAGGTATTAAACTACACTAATTGTTTTGTGCCACAGATGGCAATAGAGCCAAATGGCAGCCACTACATGCTGCTTTAGATAGTCAGAGAAGGCAGCTCACATATAATCCGGTGAACAATGCACATATGTAGTCATTCTAAAAGGATGAGTGATCACCTGTAATACTCACTAACATTTTCCCTAGAAGAATGCAAAAAGATGCAGCCAGATTATATGATTGTTTGGAAACTTCTACAAGATAACCTGCCCTATGAATTTGCATAAGTGCAATTATACAAATGCAGAATTCTCTTAAAAATAATTTTATTTTAACATGTTCCAGGGGAGGGCTGTTGTTTTAAGCAGCACTCAGATGCCACAAGTTGGTGTATTGGCTGTTTTTAGGGAGCTGTGTATATGTATAGATACGTGTGTGGTGGGAACAATAGCAAAAGCATATACAAAAGATTTGACTGTGTGATGGCCATCACAAACTTAATTAATTGAGCTATAATAATTAGGTATAAAAATACTGAACCAAGTCAAATAATAACACGTGTATGTGTTCTCCTGAAGGTATTGTTTTAATTATAAAATGTACTCACTCTTCATAGAGTTCTAGCTGATTCAATATACCATTAATAAAAATCTTTCTTACTAACTCAAAATATTTTTGTAATCAAACATTTTAATAAGGTTAAAGATAACTATTTTGACATGTCATTAAATCAGACAATCACTTTTTCTGTTCACCTTACCACACAAGGATATTTTTTCCAGCTCTCTGGCCTGCCTAATTTCCTATCAAGGGGCTTTATGCTTATCAATGCTTATTTGTAAGTCAGACATGGTTTGCACACTAACAGAAAATAGAATTGTGATATGAGAGCCCAGCTGAGTGATGCAAGGTGGGTACTGTTTGATTAATAGATTATGGAATCAAAGAGATGTCGTTAATTATCTTAAACATGGATTTCTCTCAGGTATTTAATAACATAATAACATCATTTTATTATAAGACACTCTAGAGAGGATAAATGGAATGGTTTTCTCATGAACAGTTATGATTCACAGTCACATATTCTAGTAGTGCTTTCTGATCATAACTATAGTTCCCATGTTTATTTTATTCCAGGGAATGGAATCTGTAGCTGTGGAAGCTGTGAATGCTGGGATGGATGGAATGGAAATGCATGTGAAATCTGGCTTGGAACTGAATATCCTTAATGATTCCATGGGCGACAACTGGATTCACATTTCTAGGCCATTTTAGAAGTTTAGAGGAATGCATGTGTAGACAGTACTAGGACAGACTCTTGTGTGTTTTTCTATTTCTGACTGCCTGAGTGAAACATGGGTCTTCATTAGAAATGACTTCAGCAAACTGATGTAAATTACACCACAAAGAATTGTTTTCCCATAATTAACATCAGTGTTTTATAACCGAGGAGGGCAATTTTGCACCCACAAGACATTTGGCAATGTCTACAGAGAATTTTGTTGTCAGACTGGGTAGGGTAGGTGCCTGTGCTATGGGCATTTTAGAGGCAGTGGTCGCAGACAATGCTGAACACCCTATAGAACACTGAAGGGCCCTCACAGCAAAGTATTTTCTGACATCCAATGTTTGCCAATATGTAGTAGAAAAAATGCTAAATCACATGGTATTTAGGACTCCACATTCCGACACCAGAAACACTGTATCAGAATATAAGGATGATATTTATTCTCACATAAACTGATCAGTTGGATTTTTCCAGGATTCCATACGAATCTGAATTTGCATATTGGGACAATGATGATAGACACATATGACGTGTGATGATGGGCGTGGGTTTACCAGATCAAAAGGGCTTTAAGTTCACAAGGATCTCTTACAGGAAGAAATGAAAAATGTACAATTTGACAATTTAATAAATAGTGACATAAGTTGTTTATATTCTGTGTCAATATCTATCTAACCACTGAAAACAAACACAACAGAAAAAATGAATTGGAATACCCACTTTAGACCCCAAGGACTGACAGACCATGTTTTTAAGACTAGGCATGGGTTACATGTACAAGAAATCTGACTTTTTATTTAAATTAGTTCATGTAATGTGTCCTCTGAAGAAGATAGTGTCTAGTTGGAAACACAAGGATCCTCATACTGCACTCATCGCTCTTAAAAGATGTTTTTTCAAAGAAATGGTAGGGTCAACAAGAACGACACCTATTTCAGAAGCTCAGAAGTGGACCCCAAAATATAGAAATACCTTAAATCAAAATTACAAATATTCACTCAGTGATAGGAACAAAATGTTTATTTTCTTGGTGAAATTTTGCTGTTTATGAAACTCACATTAAATTATGAAAATGTACAATATTTGGGGTTTCCTTGCATATATACAGTTAGATCTACTTATACACATAGTTGAAGCAACCATTATTTATAGCTAAAAAAATACCTTTTTCCTAAATGTGAATTATTTGTAAAATCCTAAAATAACATAGCAAAATCATTTCTGTATTGTTTTAAGATGAAATTTTTACTTGCAAATTTTATATTAATAATGTAAATATTCTAAAGTCATGGCTTGGACTTTATCAGTCAAGTCACCAAAAGTAAAGAAAACATGCCTCCACTGTATTACTTAAAAAAACGAAATACTGAAAAGTATTTGAAGAGTCAATTTCACTGGTGCTGGTTTTATAGTAACAATAAGGTTCTGAGAATTTAACCTATTTATAAAATTGTTGCCTCTATCCTGAGATTAGGGGACCCAGCCATATAGGTTGTATTTCTATTACTGAGCTGGCAATTAACATCAGTTTTATAAAATGAGGGCAATATAAGGAGTTAAGGTATAGTATGGATGATAGCTTTCTTTCCTCTTCTCTGTATTTTCCTCTTCTCTATATACATCTTAAGCCAGAAACAAAGCATTTATAATAATTCAGTAGCAGTTCTGATAATATGTTTGGTGACATCCAAACATTGAGAGTCAGTGACCCTCCCATCATGGTACAATGACCTTCAGATTTCCCTACTGCAGGACTCAGCCTTTTATATAAAGGTGTGAACAATGTGTATTAGACAAACTACTGTAGAATTTTCTTCTTTAATTGTTTAATATTTTAAAATTGTAATAAATAAATAAAAATCCATCCTGAGCTCTCAGGCCATACGTAAAGAGGTTGTGGGCTGGCTTTAATCATAACTGTGTGGTAGTTTGCCAGACTTTTCTCCCCTGGAACCTTCAGTTCCCTTTCATTGCCTCAGGTGTGTCTTTTTTAATTATTATGATTATCTCTTTAGTTTTTATCATTTCTATCAGTAGTATCTACTGCAAAAGAATGTGTTGCTCTTCTTGTATCTTTACAAGAAAAAGTGTTGAAATATCCTTAGTATATAAGTTTTCCCAGAATAGAGTTATGACATTGGAGAAATGATTATTCCATGGAGATCAAAATGTGATCTGTCTTAAATTTTGGACAACATGAAAATATGTTGTAGTTCACCATGTTCTGGAGTGACTTGTTACAGATTATGAAAAGAAAATGTAGTGTACGTCTCTAGTCAGATTTTTTTTCTTGGAAAACAGACTTTAAAAAAAGCTTCAATCGATTTACTATAGTGTGTGTGTGTGTGTGTGTGTGTGTGTGTGTGTGTGTGTGTGTGTGTATGTCTGTCTATCTGTCTGTCTGTGTTTGGCTCTTGTCATGCCAACATCAGTATATAAATATGTGTGTGAAAATTCCACACACTTTTGTTTAAAAACAAAAATAAAAAAATAGTGACAGGCAAAGACATAATCTATCCCCTACCTAAATACGATTCTATACTTTGACTCCAAAATAGAAACTACCTCATTGAAAGTGCTGAGCAAGGACAAATTTGTAATGAATAGGAGAAAATAAGCAAATCTCTTTGGCTTGCTTGTGGCTTTCAAAAATTACACTGGGACCCATGATAATTGAAATGTTGGCATTAAGTTCACCAGTGGTGATGATCCTCACCCTACTTGTTTAACAAACCATGATTGAAGATCCCTCCAGGGGAGTTATAAAAGTCAACAAAAGTCCTCAAGATATGAAGAGAACTATTGTTCCTACTGCCTTTAAGGAATCCTGAGTTCATCTGGATTCCAGCAGCACCAGGGAAGGAATGACTTACCTCTATCAGCTCAAGTACAAACTCAACCTCACCAGTAGATATCAAAATTAGACTGAATGAGAACCACAAACAAAGGGAAACAAAAATACAACAGTCTTAATTTGCAAACTCAACTGTCACAACTTTGAAACCGACACAGTATTCTAGATACTCACATAGCACTGTGTGTCACTTTTTAAGCCAAACCCTTAACTACCTATGTCCTTTATTTTAGAACAACACAATTTACATTCTGGATTTGACTAAGTTTATACTTCAGAAAATAATTGGGCATTTAGCCTAATTGTTTCCCTATGATATAGCTGTTTCCTAAAATAAAATCAAGTCATTTTTCGCTATTTTAAGTTTATTCTAAAGTGAAACTTGACCACTCTAGTCTCACACTCCTTCTTTAAGGGATATCAAACATCTATTATCCTTGAAATATTTGGAAGAAATTTTTAACAAAATAATACATATTCACTTTAAGGAGCAACAAAGGACTTTTTGTTGTTTTAGTTTTCGCTTAAAGTACCAAATCTGATATTGGTCACTCTAGGCAGAAAAACAAAGATGGTTTAGTAGTTTAATAATTAATTAAGTGGTTATGTATGATACATTCTGCTTACTTGCTAGAAAGTCAATAATTAGAAAGACTAGAGCAAAAGTTGTGGGATCCTTTATGGAGCTAGTCCTCACCCCCAAAGCACTCAGGACAAGCAAACACTTAAAACAAGATTCCAAATTCTCCAAAATACATAAGAAAGTGTACCCAATTCCCCTTTACTCTTCACACAGGACAGACTGTTTGAGTGTCTTCCATAATTATTTCCTGGGAAAATAATAAGAAATTTCAAGAAGTAAACTTATTGGAAACAAAAATTGTGTCTCTTGAGTTATGTAAAGAACTAATATTAATGAGCACGGTTGATGGATAGGCAAAGCAATCAGCTACCATAACAAGGTGGTAGAACTATCTCTCCCCCACCAGATATGCATGCAGAAGGAATGGGTCTTCTAGAGACGTGATACAATGGATATACATACAGGGAGATATAAAACACACAGTCTATAAATACAAATGTGTTCCATCAGATTTACTATACAGAACATCAGTGATGACAGACTGTACTTAATAATAGCAAACTTAATTTCTGAGGGAAGGAATGATGATCTTATTCCAGAAAATTAGCAAGAGAGGTATCATCAAAGAGCTAAAATTTTCTTTGGCATGGTAAAGGGGAAAACTGAGTTTATCATCTTATTTACAGATTGTTCTCTATATTTGGGGTGATACAATGCCATTTTGTTACATAAAGTTATTTGATGGTTTCCATATGCTTTCATATGAGTATTTTATTTGATATGTTGTATCTGTAAATACAACAAATGGTAAGAAACACAAATTGTACAATACAGACAAGCTCTCTGTATGTAAATCAAGAAATACATACCAGTGCTTCTGGATACATGGGTCCTAGTACATGCAATTCATTTGATGCTTTCCTCTTCCCATGCAGCAAGTGAGACCAGACACAAAGGAAATGGCCTAACTAAATCAAGAATATAACAAGAACCCCTCTGTGGTATATCTAAACATATATTAGAAGAAGCCACTTGGATACCTACTTACAATAATACATTCTCTCATAGACAACTGACAACTCTTGGAAAACAAAACAGAGGGAAGCAATAACGTAAATTTCAATCATTTACAAAAATAAATCTTGCCTTAATTTTAAGCACTAGCCAGGTCTTGAGAACAGAAATCTCAAGTAATGTTGATTACCAAAAACAGAAAAGTAGGCTAGTTTAGGGTGTGTGTACATGTGGATGGGTATAACCTGTGTCTATAAGGCCAACTAATAGGAATTACAAGTTATTCACATTTTACCACATATTATGGTATGTATGTCTTCCCTAAATAATCAGTTAATGGGTTTTGTCTAATTATGCAAAACACCAAATTAGTAGTGGTCAAAGGAGTCATTTTTTTGTATTTGCAATTTAGCATTATTGACAATAAATCTACTCAAACATTATGCTAATGGTTATTTATTAAAATGGAATCCAATATGAAAATGAAATAAGCATAAACAGTTAAATTTATACTGAATCTTTAATCAGCTAAGCAGGCCAAAATTTTTCTATGTTGGGCAAGGGCTGTCATGGAGATTCATGAAATCAGTGAGAAAACAATTTCCCAGTAAGCACAGTGCAGACGGGGGCAAATGGCATCTAGGTCATTCTGCCACATGGAATAATAACAAGAGGCCAGTACACTGATTCCACATAGGTTGTTTTCTATGAAAGAGGTTCAATTTGGTCTCAATGAACTTTTCTGAGAAGAAAACATGGAATTTTATTGTGTACACACAGTTAACAAATATACTTTCAAACAGTTCAGTATTAAACATTTTGAAGCTCTTTATATCCGATATTGAATGTTTTGTATGGAGTCTTCAAACTATGTCTCCATCAATTCACAGCCTTTCTTAGTACCCCTAAACTTGGAGTTCAACAAAATTCAATTCAAAATGAAATTATAAAACCAAAAGAAAACAAAATCAAATAAATTAATGGCCCAAATCCCAATGCTGGAGTGTGTTGGTTTGTCTTTAGTTTTATCTATGGTACTCAACAGACCACATTCTGATATCTTGGCAAGTCACCTCAAACCCAGCCTGTTGGACCCCACAGAGCTGAGTTAGAGGTGTGTACTGGTGACACACAGTACCAGACCCAGCATGCTAAGCTGGAAAAAAGGGAATTTTCCTTAGTATGTCCAGTTTAAAAACTTGTCATTAAACACCAAAAATATTAAAGTCTAATTTATACTAACGTGTGCATTGCTGCTGCAGAAAGAACACAACAGCCGCCTTGCCCATGCTCTGCTGAGGATAACTGGAATGCAGCCCAAATCAGGGGCAGCATTGAGTTATCTTCATTAAAAACAGGAAGGAGTGGGTCAGAAATGGATTTAGGTAGCATATTTCTTATAGGTTGTGATGATTTGTTTTTTATTTTTCCTTTTTCCCAATAACCAGGATTAGTAGATGAAAAAAATGAACCTTAATCAGGCCTACAAGGCCTACAAAATTCTTTGGACCCACTTTCTCAAAAACCAAGTGGGTCTTGCTCGCTGGGCAAGGCAAATGTTACCATTACCAGTAAGCTTGTGATATGTATAAAACACACACACACATACACACAGAAAGAAACTTAGAGGGGATGCCAAACACCTATCATAGAGAGCTTCCCATGGATTGTGTTTGACCCTTGCTCCACCCAGGCATGTCCACCTCGGGAGCATAGTGTCTCCTACTGGACAGAGCATATATGTGTGTTTAATCGGTAATGTGAGCCAAAGACAACCTTAATCTTTATAGATACAATTTGTATTAATAGGTTTAGAAGGCTTCCTGATTCCCTGATTGTTCTCCAAACTAAACCAACTGCAACAATGAAGATTCAGAGGAACACAATCCTGCTAAAGGTCACAGACAGTGGAACGAGCAGCCCTGTAAAAATGGGAAGAATAGAAATCCATGATAGCACAGGTTTACAGCATCTAACTAGAAATTACTCAATATTATTTGTGTGCTACAAAATTGAACTTAAACACATGGATTTCGCTGAAACAGGACTCAAAAAGGATTATGGGTAGCTGTCAGCAGGCAAGGTATTGAGTGTACTTGTGAAGTATGTCATTCACATGAAGTGTCACAGTCACAGAAAAGATATTAAAAAGGCATTCCATATCTGGTAGGGCATTCCATGGTCTGAGTTTAGCTGGTTTGTCCAGGTGTCTTCTTGGTGTGGGGGGACCACAGGTTGAGATTTATCCACTTGCAACAAAGGAGGTCTGAGAGAGCATAGAACAAGCATCAGCTTGCTTGCTGGGGCTCTTCAACCACAGGAGCAGGAATGTCTAGTAAGGATAAATCGCTCCACTGTGCTCTGGACAAGTAAGTCAGGACACCTGAGGATCTGGCTATGTGGTCTTGCACTTGTTGACTGGTTTGCCTCCATTCATTATTGCAGATGCACTTGTACTTTTGCTTGGCGTCACCCCAGCTTTCGGAACCGTTTCTCCAACATCATGCAAAGATGGTTCTCGGTACATGGCAACTAGAGATGTAAAGAAAGGGAGAAGAAAGAAAGAGGTTATCTGGTTATCATGCAAGAATGGCATACCACTTTTTGCACAGACCTCAGCCAGTCTGTATCTATTTTTGGTGGTTGAACCCAATCCCATTGATAATGAGCACAGCAGTTTTAAGGCAGTCATTTCTAATCCATAAATTAAGACATAACTTTCAATGTATTTTCTAATTTATATACTAAAATATGTGCATGCATATGTACAAAGATTTTTTCTAACAAAGTTTAAATGAGAGCTATGGACTCTATGTAAACCTGTAAAGAAAAGCATACATAACTACTGAAGAATGTGTGGTGCATGAGCACTCACACATACACACAGACTCTCCGCCCCACCCCCCTTCTCTCTGAAGAAAAGCATTTGACCTAATTCTATTTTCACCTGAAATCACTGAGCTATTTTTCTCTTTAGTGGTTTAAAAGCCACACAGTCACACTGGGTTCCACTTGAAAGCTACACACAGTGTTAGTAATAAAGGCTTCCTTTTGCTTAAACCAGAGCTTTCTGTGAATAATTACTTCTATTTCCTTTCCCACTATCATAGGAAGGGCCTTTACACAACTGGAGGAAACTGTATGACATTTATATTTTTGTATCTATTTTTCTGATGCATTATTTTCAAAATCAAATAATTGGTGTTGGTAGGACAGAGGCATAGAACAGTAACAGCAGCTGAGACTAACACCTGCAAGAAAATTGAGGAATTGTCTGAGTTGTGCTTTGTGACATGAGCACCATAGTTCATGTCACTTTTTAGAAAATGCTTTTACAGAGTCTCGGGAAAGGATATTTAAAAGTATCTGACATGTGGGAAAATTAGTTGACTTAAACTCATCTGCCAGCAGCAATATAATTACAGTCAATCTTCCCAGCATGCTGCTTGGATTTTGAAAGCTTAGGTGTTTCAGAAGAGAGACCCTGGGTGGAGTCAGGATCAGTGCCAGGAGTACTGTGGAGGTATCTTACATTTGCAACAATGTATCTATCACATGTTTTTTCTTAGCACACTTACAAAGGTAAATATACGCTGAGCTAGATGACTTGAAAATCATGTAAAAGAAGCCAGTCTCTAACCCAGGAGCTGTCTCTAAATGATAACCTCTCACAAATGAGAAATTAGTTTTTTCCAGGGGAGTCTAACTGGGTATACAAACCACTCTTAATGCTTAACCCCATGCTTAGATGTTGATGGCCAACACAAAATGAACTTAATGGCTTTTTTTGAGGTTCATTGTCTCATAATGCTTTGTCAGGACTTTAGGCTTTTTGTTGTTTTATTTTGTTTTGTTTCCTTACAGGTTCTTCGTATATGTTATGTTTTCCCATTTTATGTTTTCATGGGATTTCTATTTGTGTTAATCTGTGTATCTCTGCATCTGTATATGTTTCTTGAGCTTTTTCTTGGCTTCTTTCTTTTTTGTTTGTTTTCTCCTATTTTGGTTTATTTATTTTTGTTTTATCTAATTTATTTTTTAGATGCCAGTTTATATTCTAATGACAGAGAGAAAGAAAGAGTGTGGACTTGGTTGGATGGGGAAGTAGAGAGGATCTGGAAGGATCCTTAGGGGAAGGGAAACTATAATCAGAATATGTTGTACTAAAAATCTACTTTTAATTTTTTAAAAAAATAAGGAAAAGAAAGAAAGCTGTCTTCATTCTTGAAGCATCTCCAATTTCTCACTTGTGTTCTAATTAAGTTAGGACTTAATAGTATCAAAGTTTTAACTACACCATCTATGAAGTAAAGTTAGGTGGGAGATCTGAACATCTGGATGCCCTAGAACATCCAGAAACAATCATACCCCAGTGGAAATTGTCCTAAATTTTCAATTATACAATCTATACCACATTTGGGCTTATAAAGGAAATTGATATCCTTCTAGTAATCCCCACTGTTAAATCTTGTATTTCAGAAGTAATATTTTAAAGGAATAGTAGAGCATACTCCCTTGTTTTGGTTAGAGTACCTCAGTCCAGAAATTATTTTAAAACATGATAGAATAGTATTTTTCTCTCCTCATATGTACATACCATGCTCACACAACAGTTCAGCTTAAGGCTAGAATACCAAGTAATAGGATTATTTGTGATAATACTGTTATGCCACAACAGGAAGAGTCTCTGATATTTTCTGTGGCCCTCATACTTTTATTATACATCTCAACCATGACCTATCTATAGGAGAAGGGCTGGGTCAGCACAGTGGTTAGAGGTAATACTGAGGAACTTCAAAGCATCAAGCATGAAGAGTCCTACAGACTTAGAAATTCTGTAGATTTCAGGACTACAACCTACAAGATGTCATTACCAACACCACGTCAGCCTCTAGAGGGGCCTGGTGGCTTTTTCTTTTATCCCAAGAAGCTGGGCCACCTGCGTAAGCTTGCTTGATTTGTTATTTTCCTCATTTTTGATTCTTAAGAAAACTTTGGAATAGCCTCAAAGTCACTTTTTTTCAGTTCTAAAATTTAACATAAATAACAGTAAATGGTCCTTCTGGCAGAATAATTAATGAACAAAGTACATATATTTCTAATTAATACAGCATGGTAGCTTGAGCCTTGGGATTTGATAAAAATAAATGTGAAGGAGCTGCTATTTAGAGTTGAAGGTAGGTAAGTTCCTTTACCATAATGGATTAATTTATGTGGCATGGAAGGAGATATGGAACTTTACAGAATTCTTTCAGGATCATTTTCAAGAATTATAATAATTCAAAAGAAATTTTACCCAGATAATCTGAAAATAGGCAAATACTTGAAATTCCATGTGAAAACATTTTTCTTATATACTTATCATTATATGTTTGTAAGAACATAGTTCATTTTTATTTTTCAAAAATCAACTAAAAATCATAAAGTACTTAGAACAGTCAGGATAGTGAGGATTTGCAAAACTGAAAGAAGTTTTCTGCGGAACACACATACAGAGAGAGAGAGAGAGAGAGAGAGAGAGAGAGAGAGAGAGAGAGAGAGAAAGGGGGGACATTTTTATTTTTCCTTTTCTTTTACTCCAGCTTTGGTGTTCAGAACTGAAAACTCTGGCTCTGGCAAATGTTAAGCTCCTGTTCTACCCTAGACCTACACTTGGAGCCCATAAAGCTGAGCCAAGAACACAAGGAGAAATCTGTGCAAACAACACTCCAACATAGGACATTTCTATCAGCCTGTGGAAGGCTCCTGTGGCCATGTCAGATGCATCCCTATAAAAATTAATGTATACAACAGCTTCCAAGAGGATAATGTGTGTGATATACTCACCTTCCAATGGCTTGGGTAGAAAATGAGCTGCTGGTTTGGTTTTCTTTACTCTGTTCCCTTTCATAACTTGCCCTTCCTTATTTAATCCCAAAAACCAGGCTCTGCCAGACTCCTGTTGCCTGTACAGCATGGATGAGTAGATTACATAATAGTTTTCAAAAACAGACTCTTTAAACTTGCATTCAGGGGTAAAAAGTTCCTATTAGAAGAAAGAAGAGAGGAAAGTTAAAGTAGAAAGCAGAAGCTCCCGGTGTTTACTCATTCTGCATGAACTCCTCTGACCCAGTGGCCATGCCTAGGGGTGACTGGATTGAGTGCGCCTGCATGCAGGAGCTCTCTATACATAATTTTCATACCAAAGGAATTTGGAGAGTCTGCAATTGGTGGGCATATGTATGCAAGGACAGATCTCCTTTAATAAGGAAATAAAATGTAAGACAGGTATAGTAGCTCACGCCTGTAATTTGAACATTCAGAAGGATGGGGGATGAGAGAGATGGATTGCTATGACTTTGAGTACAGCTTGAACACAGTAAGTTCCAGGACAGCCCCACCTATGTAGCAAGATCCTATATCAAATCACGAAAACAAAAATAAAAATGAACCATACAGTATTTTCACTTAACCAGAGCCCAATTCAGTGTCTAACCATTTACCACATTAGTGTACCATCACCTATTCCTGATAAAGTTTACAACAATATTTAAAATATTACATGTTTTACATTATTTCCATAGAAATAACTTTGCAAAACTATAATAGTAAGTAGACAGTTGTCACTTGGATCACTAGTGTTACAGGGTAACAAATTTATACCACTGAGGAATAGACTGAAACCACAACCTGAATTCATGACAATCAGATGGCATAGAAGTTAGCCACCAGAGCTATTGGTGTGTGAAAAGCTGAGGCTAGGTATCATGCTAACTGTTGGAAGCTAGAAATAACTACCTAATTTTATGGTTTGGAGCCCTATTGAAACTCTTGTTGATGAATAGCAAAACCTGGCCCTGACTAAAACCACCCAACAATTTTGGAAAGAGTACAGTGTGTTAAACAGATTTAGGCTCAATGCTACCATCCTCATTCATTAGTGAGCAACACAAAGCTTTAGTACTATTATAAATATCACAAATATTCACAGATGATTTTATATCTTTGTGAAACTCTTATTTTGAAATAAATAACAATGAATATAATTTGCATGCTTATTTATAAAAATGCATAATAATGCAACTTATAAGTATTTTTTGACAGTACCCAATTAAATAGAACTTTAAACTCTAACCTCCCAGTGGCAAACTATGGAAGACACTTAAGTTGTTTTTGTAGGAGTTATAAATAGGCTATGTGCTATTTTGTACAATATGGAAAACAAATATTCAAAAACATATCTACTGCCACTTACATTTTTGCAACATCACTGTACTAAAAAAATGCACTCAATTTTCGTTTCACCTGAACAGATTTTGCTTTTAAAGAAAATAACTTTTATTTTTTAGAAATAAATATCTTTTAGAAATAAATAAATACACATTCTTTGAGAAGTAAAAGAGAAAATCTCTAAGAGTTGAATTTATGTTAATTATCACAAGAAATGTGTCATAATTGCATATGGAAATGCTTCTGTATATTTCCAAAAAAGAGTGTGAGTGATCCACACTGGTGGTGAGGACAGGGCAGAACTGGCAGGCTGACCAACCCTGTATAGTTGCCCACACCCAGAACCAGGGTAATGACCTGGCCTACCTCAACATCCACACCACCTGTGATCTGCTGGAGCACATGAAGGGGCCTGACCTGCAGAACCTATAGCTGCAAGATCTCCACAACACAGGGCAACAACAGGATATCTAGGAAGAGTCCTAGTGAGGGCCCAGCATCAATAGTGTAGTAGGAACCAGAGACCTCGAACCAGACCAATGACTGCAATGAACACTTGCAAGCAAAGGTGTCTGGACAAAGGGGTTTACTGTGTGACTCACTGTGTCACACTGCAGCTTCCATGGTGAGAATTTTTAATTTCCCTCCTTTTTTTTTTCCTCTTAAATTATGTTTTATTTTTGTGTGTGTGTGTGGGGGGAGTGTTCAGAGGCAGAAGGTAGATGAGATGAGACAGAGAAACAAAAGGGATCAAGGTACATAATGTGAAAGACACATTGAAGAAAAAAGTAAAAAAAAAAAGTGTGAGTTATCAAGCAATATCTTCTGCAGTATAAGTTTATTTGGTATGCTACATAAATTTGTTTCACCAGAAGTTAATTTTCCAAGGAGAAATGAATTTCATTAATTCAGATGCTTTTCATGACAAAGATGACAGATGCAGTGATCAATAGAAGACATTAGCAAAACAAAAGGCAGGATGAGCCCCTCCCATGGGGATGTCTGCAGATCTCCAACATGATCCTACCTCAGATTTTAATAAGATCTTTCCCAAATAGATGTCCAGGCTTTGTACTAAATTTCTGTTCTCTAAATACCCTCCTTTTAGTTCTGTCATTAATAAGCTGAGCCTCACTGAGTCAGTGTCTCAGAGGTGTCACAGAGGAAAGTGGGTGAAGCGGTAAGGAAAGCAAAATGGAGTGTTCTAAACCATCCCCTGTGATGGTTAGCTTTTATTGACTACATTAAGCAACTGTAGTTTATTTAGGAAGATAGCTCTTGATTAGGGATATCCTGTGGGCATGTCTGTGAGAGTGGTTGTGTTAATTAAGTTAATTGATGTGTGTAGGCTCAGCCCACTGTGGGTGGCAACATTCCTTAATGTTGTCCGGAACTGTATTAGGTTGGAGAAATTAGAGAAACGAAGCTGAGCAAAAGCGAGTGAACTTGCAGGTGCTCATTTCTCTAAGTTCCTGTTTTGACTTCTCCACTTTAACCTGGGACTGTAAGATGAAGCCTTCATTTCTCTAAGTTGTTTTTAGCTGGGTTATTTCATCACAGCAATGTGGGGGTACCCAAAACAGTTTGACCACACAGCGGCCATGACCGGCTTAGGTGCCCAGACACAGCTGCTGTGACAGGCTCACTCTGATAAGCAACACGCAGATCCACAGATCCGGGAAAAGCCATAATAAGCTAATACCACCCAGGGATCCACCCAGGGATGAGCCAGCCTCTAAGGGGAAGTACCTGACATCTCAAACATTCCAACCATTAGATAAGATTAGATAAGATCAATAGAAGTCCCTGAGCACACACCCATTTTCCTTTTACTGATATCCCTAGACAAATGTCAGCCAATCAGGGTCCTGAACCCTAGGAATCCCCTCACCCCAAACTCTGCTATGATAAAAACCCTACCCCGCCTGGGCTCTGGGTTCTCTGCTCTCACCACTGCTGCTTGGACAGAGAGTCCAAGCTCTGAGCTTGAAAATAAAGACTCTTTGCTTTTATGTATGGGATTCTGTCTTCGTGGTGGTCTTTTGGGAGTCACTGTGATCTGGGTATAACAGCAACACAATAAAACTTGAAGGGCTCCCAATAGAACAATAAATCTGTCATATTGGTTGAAACTAATTCTTCTAGGATAAAGAGATTAGACTTTTGCATGTCACTTGTATTATTGAGATAATCCATGGCACCAAAGCATGTTATCTGCTAGTAAAAGCCTACCTCAAATCCATCAAGGGATAGAATTCGAATAGCTGTTTTCTAGGGCACCCAGTGTGGGTTAAAGTAGCTGATGCTTGCCTTTGGGGACATTGGATCTTTAGCCAGAGCATGGCTCACTGATGTCTGTATTTATGTACAGTATCTCTCTCTCTCCTGCACTGAGAATGTAGGTCATTCCTCATTCCTATTTCATTACCTCTGCCAAAATATCCAAAATATGGCATAGGATGCCTACACACCATTAGTAAGGAGGGTCTCTACTGTCACTGCTCTAAATTGATGGACATAAACATGAAAGAAAATGACATTTTCAATGTGGAAGAAGTAACTTATTCAGTGGACACCTTATGGCTTCATGCACTACTTTCCAGGTGTGTTAGAAACTTTCATGTTTGTGTGTGTGTGTGTGTGTGTGTGTGTGTGTGTGTGTGCGCGTGCGTGCGTGCGTGCGTGCGTGCGTGCGTTGGTATGTATACATGTGTGTATAAGCCATACATCTACAACAGGTTTCTTCCTCTATGATTCTTCAACTTATTTTTAAAGACAGAGTCTTCACTGAACCTGTAGCTCACTCTCTTGGCTACACAGGCTGCCAGGGAGCCTGCAAGATCTCCCTATCTCTGTCCCTACCTAGCAATAAAGTAACAGGCCCACATTGCCATGGCTGGCTGTTTACATGGGTGCCAGGGATCTGAATTCAGATCCTCACACTTGCATGGTTAGTCCTTTGCTCATTAAACTTTTTCTATAGCCCCTGTTTGCATTATTTTTGTGAGCTTTGCCTGTGACTTCAGAGACACAAACATCTTCTGCCTTTAATCTCAGCACTTGGGAGGCAAAGGCAGGTGGATCTCTCTGAGTTCAAGGTCAGCTTGGTCTACATTGTGAGTTCCAGGACAGCCAGGCAGACCCTGTCTCAAAAAAACAAAGCAAAACCAACAAACAAATACAACAAGAGAGAAATATATAATGCTGTTAAACATGGGTTGGTACATTTTTGGTCATTTTATTCCCGGCTAAATAATAAAAGCGAATACAAACACAAACAACATTCCAAGATTTTTTTTTTATCTTATATGGTTTTCTTAAGAGCTTTTGAAGAACTTAACCTATTCTTCAAATGTTACAGTCCAAAGCAATGTCAACATTCTCAGGAGAACTGCTGGAACTACACATAGGTGGGGCTATTTTATTATGCAATAGTGTCATTTGTTATAAATATGCTTTTAATATGTAAATAGAAGCCAATGGAACAGAAGATTATGATCTGTGTAACCAGACAGCCAAGGTTCAATCAGAGCTTGATTTTTGTTTAGCTGAGTGTTCTTGGGAAGATATTTTATCTTCCTGAGTTTCAGCATACATTTCTAAAATGAAGTTGAAGTTACACAGAGGTATAAAAAACAGCCTGGGAGAACTGGTGTGAATTAACTCATTTTAGAACATTCAGAATGTAATAAGCACTCACTAATTGTTATGAAATATTCATTGTATATAGTAAAACTTTTATGTATTGACTATTTCAATTCTATCAAATTCCACTTACAAATCCAAATTCAATTACACTATTAGTCAATAAACATGGCTTTACATCAAGTATTGAACTCACTGCCAAATATGACAAAATGAATAAAATTAGTCATTCATTTTACTTTTTAAAATACCATATAAGTATATACTATTTATGGTACACTGGTATCTTAGATGATAGAGAGACTATAGGTGGAGTGAATAGCACTGTGACAGACTAGAGACAGGAAATACCATGGTACATTTGGAGAACCATGAGCAGTTTGCACTGAGAGATATGCATTTCTTGGAACAGTGAGTGATGTAGATGGAAAAGCAGGCTGAAGAAATGTGATAAAGAGTTTTATATGCTGTCAGAGTGATGAAACCTATTGTGAGTAACATGGCACTCTTGGATAAG
>CABHPP010099619.1:0-33335 GCA_902168425.1 Peromyscus attwateri
TAGCATTTTCAAATTCATAATATTTATCCTCACACCAGCTCTGTGGAGCAGGCTGGATTACAGAAAGTCTTATTTTATAGATGAAGATACAGCTCGTTTGCCAAACAGGAGCCTGGGAGTTACCGACAGTAAATTTCTGTGTTGCTCTTCTGATCTTTGTTGTCTAACAATAAAGTGTTATCTACCATTTTTTGAGATTGTATTGTTGCCAGGAAATTTATACATTGTGACTTAACTTTGGGGCTTTTTCCCTGAGACTCATTAGGTTATTTATTTATTTACTTTTGTGTGTGTGTAAGTATCTGTGTAGTTGTATGAAGTGATGTAGAAGGCTTATGTACCTCATCTGCATGGTCGGTCATTGACTGATATTGTTGTTTTTTACTCCTGTCCTCATTCACGGAAGCTTATTCTTAATTATAAATGTCTAGCTTTAGTTTGGCTTGTTTCTTGCCAGCTTTTCTTAAATTATCCTGTCTGCCTTTTGTCTCTGGGCTTTAACCTTTCTCTATTTCTGTATTTCTTTTCTTTCCTTCTTATTCCATGTCTGGCTGTGTGGCTGGGTTATTGGTCCCTTCTTTTCTCAATCCTTGATCTTTCCTTCCAGATTTCTTCTTCTATATATTCTCTCTGCCTGCCAGCCAGCCCTGCCTATCCTTTTTCCTGCCTTGCTATTGGCTGTTCAGGTCTTTATTAGACCATCAGGTATTTTAGACAGGTACAATAACACAGCCTCACAGAGTTTAAACAAATGCAACATAAAAGAATGCAACACGTCTTTGCATCATTAAACAAATGTTCCACAGTGTAAACAATTGTAACACATTTTAAAATAATATTCTACAACAGACTGAAACATTATTATGTGATGTGGTTGGTACATACCCTCCTTTAGTTAGTTATTTTGAGAAATAGTAATCCTGACCTACCACTTACTATGCTAGTTCTAAATTTAAATGACTTCACTTGTAAAATATATCATGGGATTAAATGGGCTCATATGTAAAGCACTTAGTAAAGTGTTTCCTGTATGTTTAGTACCATGTTACTGTTAGCTTGTAGTTTACTCATAAATGACGCTCAGAGAGGTTAAGGGACTTGGTCAGGTAAGAGCACCAGAGTCCTGAGTCTGATGGTCTGCAAAGGTGCTGATGCCTTTGTTATGTAGAGTGGTACTTTTTATAATTCTGTAATGTAGTGATCATCTTTTCTGCAGCTTTCTGGACCCACAGCCCACTTTTTCTTAGTCTCAGTGAGAATGCCATATATCCTTTTTGCCTGGGGCAGCACTACCTTAACATTCAGATGTATTTTCATGGTGGTATGTTTGCTGCCTTTGTCCAAGCCCATGTGATCAGTTGCTGCTGCTCAGCTGGCATTTTGATTTTTTCATGTGAGCCTTTTATTATTTCATCTAGTTTGCCATTAGGTCCTACCAAAATTTCCATGAAAAAGTTTGTGGATTATTTTTTTCTCTCCACTTCTCATTTGTAAGATGACTTCTGTATTTCAGAGTGACGTGCCACACTTGAATTGCAGTAGTGCCTCCTAACTGGCCAATTGTGTGTTGTACTTTTCAGAAACTGTTTAACAGTGGAGACGTTTAATAGCTGAAGGGCTGTGTTTGGGGTAGTGGGAGGGCATGGGGCTGCTCTAGACCCTTGCCCCTTGCTGTCTTGCAGAACCAGTACTCCATAGAACAGTTTGCTTTAGTTGGTCCTGCATGTAGCTTCCAGTTTATTTTGCTAAAATATCATTGCAGTCATGCCTTTCCCCTCCATTAGAGATACAGTATCGGGGGGTAGGGGGGTGGGAGGGTTGGGGAGGTGGGGGTGGGTGGGCGGGGCTGGGTTTTGTCATGGAGTCCCCAGCTTCTTCTGTTACCAGTGACCAGGTGAATCTGGCCTCATAAAGCTTTCCTGGTGTTCTTTATTCAGGCTGGAGGCCATGAGTGCTCCCTGTTTTGTTTTGGTTCATGCTGTTCCTTTAGAAGAGTTTGTGTTAACTGGCTGTAATGCTAGTACACAGGCTGAGAAGGGAAGATCACTATAGACTTGAGGCCAGCCTGGGCTATATAGTGAGTACCTGGCTAGCCTGGGCTATAGAGTAAGACACTGTCTCGAAAAATAAAATAGAAAAAAGAGAAAGAAAAGTTTGTTATTGCTATTATCATTATCATCATCATTATCATTTTCTTGTAGTCCATTTTATTCTTCCATCAAGGTCTGCTTCATAAAGTGTCTTCTCTGGGTAGTTCTTTCTACCCCGAGATATTTCTCAGGGTTCCTAATGTGATGCTCATTTGATTATGTGCTATATCCTTTTTGTTCTTTTTTTTTTAATTACAAAATTTTAGGCATCTAAAACTTAATGAGGACTAATTTGATAAATATTTATGCATCAGCACCCAGCTTAAGACATAAAATATTCTGAATATGTTTGAAGCCCTCCGTGTGTGTGTGTGTGTGTGTGTGTGTGTGTGTGTGTGTGTGTGTGTTCTCCTTCTCTGTTGCATCTCCTTCCTACCAGAGGATGGCCACTATTCTGATGTGGGTATTTGATCTTTGCATACATCCCTTTATAAAACATGTAAACATGTTATGTAGACTTGTCACTGATTTTGGATTTTCCTTCTTTGCTATCATTCTTCTCTGGGAGCTGGAGAGTCTCGTGTGCAGCCAGGTTTTAGAGTCACAATTCAGGATTCCTAGGCCGTCTTGTACAGCAACTCTCATCCTCAAATTCATGGATTCAGTGTTCCTAACAAGTCTTGTATAGAACAGAGGCAGTACATGTAGCTGCCCTTATCATTTATTCCAGGTACCACAGTGGTTTCTCTATGCCCAGATTTTTTTTTTTTTTTTGAAGATCTATTTATTTATTATGTATACAGCATGTATGACTGCAGGCCAGAAGAGGGCACCAGATCTCGTTACAGATGGTTGTGAGCCACCATGTGGTTGCTGGGAATTGAACTCAGGACCTCTGGAAGAGCAGCCAGTGCTCTTAACCTCTGAGCTATCTCTCCAGCCCTCGATGCCCAGATTTTAAGTGTTGTCATACTGGATTTTAGAAACACGAGAACTCTGGTTGTTGGTAGTATATGTAGTTGTGTATAATTTTTGTCAAAGTGAGGATAGATATCCTTGCCAGAGAGACATGATTTACCAAATGGGTCTTGTTCTTCAGCCATATTTAAGAATGACAGTTATGTAAAATTATAATTAACTGATTGGGGAGTAGTAGAAAAAAGTTGATGTGGAACATTGAAGACAGTGGAAAAGTAAGTGAGCAAGCTATTGAAGTCTACTTTCAGGATTGGTAACTTCTTTGATTTAAGCTGTAGTTAGTTAAGCTGTAGACATTAAAGAGGTGGTAGCAGTGAGCAGTTTGGGGGAAGTAAAGTTGAAGATTGAAGTAAAAGAATTGGGGATTCAGAGTGTATTTACATAATTGAAAAATGAAAATAATCTTAAGTCAGATATTTCTATTAATGGCTGAAGATGGAAATTGTTGTATGGACTCAAAAGCAAAGATAAAGAGGAATCAGTAAAAAGTATTCATGGTTTCCTTAACACGAACTAGCTTGTGATATCTGTGTGCCTGATCCTGGGAGTTAGGAATGTAAATTCATGGCAGAGAAGTCTGAGCGCTGTCAAGACAGCATGAAGATGTTGTAGTGAGAGAATGGACTTGTCCATATTCAGAACATACAGGTTCTTGGAATGATGGAAGCGAAATTCTTGTGTCCTGGTGTATAGATTCCCCGAGTAAGGGCTAGAGTTGTCTTTGATGAACTTCGAGAACTCTTAAAAAGTAAAGTAGGCAGCTGACTTAGGGAGGAGTTAGGCAAGTTTCCACCATAATTTAATTTTAGTCTACTCAATTCTAGTTTTTGTGGCATGGGGGAATCAAACCCCAGAGTCTCATCTATACTGGCACGCACTTGTGCTAATCTATACTCACAGACCAGAAATGTTCAATTCTAGAATCAGACAAGTGAATAAAACAGACTTTCCCTTTTGGAGAGGACTGTGACAGTAGAGTATGGAACACTTCCAGGGGAGCAGACCAGCTGCACATTGGATAATAGGCAAACCGTGTCTCTAGGTGATTTTGAGTAACGATTCGTTGATCTGTTGTTCTTTAGGAATGAGGCATAGGACTTATAAGTACTGAAGTGTTTGTTAGAAATGTAAAGGAAAAGGTTTGTGTGTGTGTGTGTGTGTGTGTGTGTGTGTACCAAGCTAGATTGAAATGAGCTTTTCTGAAGTAATCTGTCATATGTGTTTATTTGTGTGAGTTATAGACATGCACATGTACTTGCACATGTGGGAGCCAGTTATCTCCTCCTACTGTGTCGGTCCTGGGAATTGAACTCAGGTTGTCAGGCTTGGTGGCAAGTGCCTTTACCTGCTGAGCCATCTTTCTGGCTTTTTTTTTTTTTCTTTTAAACTAATCTAAATGTTCATTCTGAAAAGCTTTAATAAATGGTATATGTATTTTAAAGTAAGTTTATAAAATAACAGATTTCCCTAAGGCTCTCTGGTGTTAGGAATCCCTCCTCCACCCCTCTCCCTTCTTCTTCCCCTGTTAAGTTCTTCCCCCTGTTTTCCTCTCTCCACTGTGGCCCACTCTCCTTTCTCCCGAGCTCCTTCCCTCATCCCTTGTCTGCTCTCCTGGCTTCTATGATCACTCCAGTTTGTACACTCAAACCTGAATATCGAGCTAAGATCCGTAAAGAAAAGGGAATATGTGGTGGTCATCTTCTTTGGCTCTGTATTGCCTCTCTCAGTATAATATTTTTCAGTTCTACCCATTTACCTGAAAAATGGTGATTCTATTTTTTTCTTTACAGCTGAATATAACTCCATTGTGTATATATACCACATTTTCATTATTCATCAGTTGATGGACGTCTACATATAAGACACACACATACACACACACACACACACACACACACACACACACACACACACACAGTTTAAATGGAGTTACCCCACAGGGAGGATAATGTTCCCCCAGGAACTATAGACTATTCAACAAAACCCCAGTGCCAGGCAAGGGGTAACTTCTTTTTAGTTGTTGATCAGGGGTCCAGGAGACCCCCTGTGGTAGTTTGAATGTAATTGCCCCCATAATCTCATAGGGAGTGGCACTATTTAGTAGATGTGGCTTTGTTGAAGTTGGTTGGAAGAAGTGTGTCACTGTGGGGGTGGGCTTTGAGGGGCTATGCTCAAGATTATCACTCAGTGTCTGAGACCACATCCTGTTGCCTGCAAGATGTAGGACTCTCAGCTCCTTCTCCAGCACCACGTCTGCCTGCACGCTGCTGTGCTCCCAGTCCTGGTGATAATGGACTGAACCTTTGAACTGTGAGCCACTCCAGCAGTTTTTTTTTTTTAAGAGTTGCCGTGGTCATGATGTCTCTCACAGCAATAGAAACCCAAACTAAGACACTTCCCAAACAATATAGGCATTGCCATTGCTCTTGCTTCCTTGCCAGAACTTGAAGGTAAGACCCTATTGCTGAAGGCACCACACCCTTTGGTCACAGGACTTGGAGAAATCAAACTGGTATTGACCTGGAAGCTTCCTTCTGGAGGGCTGGCCCTCACAGGATAGAAGGTGCTATGCAAGCTGCCACAGGAAAAGAGTTATTAACAGTCCTACACATCTATGAAGCCTGAGAACCGTGACAATGACCTGTAGACAAGAATTCCCTAACAGTGCAATAGTGGCAGTTATATCTTGGGGGTACCAACAGCTACCTAATTGGACTTAGCACCTGCTCAGTAGGAGAGAAGTCATGCCTGGTGCTATAAACCTAGCTAAGTACCCCAGGCTGGAGAGGCTATACACCCTAGAGAAGAACCTATTACTATCATTTTCCCAAATTAATATAATTTCCAATCTCTTTCTAAATACTTATCCTTGTAGATAGTTGCCATTTTCACCCCTCACCAAAGAAGCCACATTTTTGCAGCAAGCAGATGGAGGCTGTTACAGAGATTCACAACTGGTTACAGTTGTGGTTCACACTACAGAGGGTAGGTGACTATGGAGTGCTCAGCTTCAAATGGGACATGTTTAATACAACTCCTGCACCTAAGGCTCAGGAAATATTGTGAAAGGGGACGGAGAGGACCAGATGACAGAGAGGACTGCTGAGAGTGTCTTCTGGACATGATAACAGGATGCTGTGTTAAGAACTCTGAGCAGCATGATTACCTGCATAAGGCTTGCCATGAGACCATACCTGCTGACATGTCAGCATGGGTGGAAGAAGAGCTCACAAGGCCCCATCCCTAGATGAAAAGTTGTAGATTGTCTAGAGCCACTGATGGAGGGTTTTCCTCAGGAACAAACTCGGTGTTAGGTTGCCCAGCCCTATGAGATCAACCCTAAACACGTAAGGGCAACAACTAATTAGATTCATTAGGTTGTTTGTGCATTATATGTGTCTAATATCTATGTATAAAATATATAATCAATAATAATTACAGAAGAAGAGGTCATAAATTTGAGAGAGGTAATTGGAGGTTGGGGGAGGGAGAGGTAGAAATTATGTAAGGACAGTGCACTTATGTATGAAATTCTTGAATTAAAATTAAAAAGTTTAAATTGAATACCTCTTTGGATTGAAAGGGAAAAAGTGAATAGTTATAATTTGAAGAATTAAGAAAACTTGGTTTGAAAGAAGTCTGTTTAACTAGAGATGTCACATCAAGTCACATACATTAATGACTTTCAAAATACATTTTTTGAAACATGAATACAGAGATTCCTCTGCATATATGTGTCTGTATCTCAAATAGAGGTTTTATGAAGTGTACTATGTTTTCCGATTTCTGTTTTCTTGTTTGTTTCATTTTAAAAAGATGGCCTTATACCAAATTATTTTCATGATTCACTAGTGAATTATGATTTACGGTTTGAAAAACCATGGTTGGTGTGAATTTTAGTGATTGTCAGGGACTGACTTCATCACCATCTCCAACGTACTTGGTTAACAGAGGCCCCAGACTGGTGCTGCTGCCATGACTTATAGATGCTGTGGAAACATCTTTGGAGATTGTAGAAAGGGAAAAGTTGGTGGAGACTGAGGATACTAATATTTAAAATTACTGTTTGGGGAATAATTCTGTGTGCCCAGTTAAAGTATGGGAAATGTGAAATGATGATCCATGATGTTTGACAGTTCACAAAGAAGTATGTGATGTGTGCAGTTTGCTGTGAGGCAAAGGCTTGTTTGTCTCCGGGTGTGTGCTGGGAAACATCCAGCCATAGAACGATGACCTCAGTTTCTGACTCTTCCAGCTTTGCCATCCGTAACTGGGAAGGCTCTTTCCATTTTCCTTCCCAGAGAGAAAATATATGCTCTTTGCTAGATTGTACTTTTGGCTCCAAGCTTCCACTTTGCTGTGGTTTTAGTTGTCACGTGTGTGTTAGGATTATTCTAATTTTAAGAGGCCCATGGTGCTTAGAACCAAGAGTCTGTATTAAACATTTTCTTCTAACAGCATAGCTTCAAGTGGAGTGAATGGAAGCAGCAAATACGGAAAGGGACAGACATGTCTGGAGTTACGTTTACTACGTGTTATGAATATCAAAGTTCAGATTACTTGGAGTTTTGAAAGTACCTCAAAGATTATATCTTAAAAATTAATTTCAGAGGAAAATGAGGGTTGTCAGAATGATAACTGATAACTAATTGATACAGTTAGCATTGCATTGGGTTCTGAATTAGTCTGTGGATTCCTGTGACATCTTTGTAAAAAGAAGTGAATTGAATAAAATTTCCAGGAATCAGAATGTTGATGCACACAGGTGTATTGGGCTCCAAGGATGGAAAATTTTTGTATTAAAACAGAATATTATCCTCATTCCAGGTCACTTTGGTTCTCCGAAATCATCAGACTGAGCGCACTATAATTAGAAAGGAATGCAAGTTGCACTTGTTAAACTTCATTGAGTAATTATATATTTGAGGAAGACAAACTGAAGATAACAGAAAATTTCCTGAATTCTGTCTCTTGAGTCATGTAATATGTTGGTTGTTCCTTCTCCCATTTCTTGTAAAAACTGGTTTTCTTAGTGATCACTCACTGCTTACAGCTTTCAGACTTGGCTTCACTCATATGCTTTTTATTTATACATTCAGTAATTATTTATGATTGCTCTCCAAGTGCCAGCTGCTAAGTATATTGGCAAATGAAGCAGATGAGTTTGCCCGCATGTAACATATATTCTAATTGGAGCTTGAGTTCTAGGAGCTGGAAGTAGCCCGCATACACACAAAGGGCTGGAACCTTCTTAGGGAAGTGGGAGGAGGCTTTTCTGATGGGGTGAGGTGTAGCCTCCAACAGGACATTGAGAAATTCAACTGGATGGAAGTGGTGGTGGTGTTGGCGGCGGCGGCGGCGTTGTTGTTGTTGTTGATGTTGTTGTTGTTGTTGTTGGTGGTGGTGGTGGTGGTGGCGGCGGCGGCGTTGTTGATGTTGTTGTTGTTGATGTTGTTGTTGTTGTTGGTGGTGGTGGTGGTGGTGGCGGCGTTGTTGATGTTGTTGTTGATGTTGTTGTTGTTGGTGGTGGTGGTGGCGGCGGCGGCGGCATTGTTGATGATGTTGTTGTTGTTGTTGTTGTTGTTGTTGGTGGTGGTGGTGGTGGTGGTGGTGGCGGCGGCGGCGGCGGCACAGAATGTGATTCAGCTGGAGGGAAAGCTATGAGAATGCCTGAAGGGGGATTGAAATGAGGCCGTTGTGGCTGGGGTTAGAGGATGGGAAAAAGTGGTTGGGGATGATGTCAGAGACGGGCAGAGGCAGTGATGCCAGTGATGGAGGGAATGTGGGTTTAAGCCAGGATGTTGTGGGCTGCCATTAAAGGTTTAAAGGGGGTTTTAAGCAACAACATTTTAAAAGACCGTTGTGTTTGCCCTGGGTAGATCATGGAGGGTTTATAATAAAAGCAAAGGGCTGGAGAGCTGCCTCAGCAGTTAAGAACACTTCATGCTCTTGCAGAGGACCTGAGTTTGGTTCCTAGCACCCACATGGCAGCTCACAACTGTCTCCAGTTCTAGGCTATCTGACTCCCTCTTCTGGCCTCTGTAGGCACCAGGCATGCACACAATGTGCATGTTTATATATGCAAGCAAAAACACTCATGAAACATAAGAATGCACACAGAGAAACAGGCTATTGCAGTAATTCATGAAACTGGTACAGTCAGTGGAGAGAGGAAGAGAAGTGGACAGCTTTCAGTTATATTTTGGATTTAGAAATGATGTACTATGTGTAGTAAATGAAGCAGGCAGAGTAAACCCTGACTCCTTGTTTGTGTTTGAGCAACTTGGAAGCCGGGTTTGGGGTTGTGGGAACTAAAAGAAGAACAGGGTTGGGTGTAATCTCTGTCTTGGAATTCCACACTGCCAGAAAAATGATTTGTATCAGTCTGAAGTGTGATATTAGGGGATTCCCTCCGAAGAGCAAGCAAGTAGGTAGGCAAAGATAGGCACTAGCTTCGTCCCTTTGCTTCTTGTTTTAACCAGATTGAAGAACAGAAGCATGCCTGATGTGTTTTAGGTGTGTTCAGATGTGATGGTGACCTGCTGTTGAAAAGTCTTCACTGCGGTGTCAAACACTGGCACAAAACAGACACACTGCTCAGTGAACTGATCCAGGACAGACACAGTTGTAATAACCAGAAGCACTTTCCCCACAAAGAACATTGTCTTGGCACTCACAGAGTGACCTGTACTTAGGACGGGAACTTCCCCTTTCACCCTTTAGTTCTCTGTCGCTTTTGTCAGTGAGGACTTGAGGTCGTTTGAACTGTAGGTTCTCACAATCGGTTTTTATGATTGCTTACTCAGGGTTCAGTCCAACTGACTGTTTTGTGCTCTGTATTTCCAGCAAATGGGCAGCTGGATCCAGAGATGGATCAGGCTCAAGTTGGATCACTTAGGCATTGTTATAGATGGGGTTTGGCATGACCTTAGGAGTCTCTTAATGTCTAATTGTCTCCCAGTTTTGGGGAGGGGGCAGCAGCTGCTAATGGTTAGTGTTTATTTCTTTTAATTTATTGGGTGCTGCAGAATGGTGAAAATCTGTCTGGACCATTTTGACTTCATTTGTTACTCAGATTGTCTTTAAAAGCCACTTCCTCTCACTTTGTTTGGTTCCCAGTGGTGTCATTTATATAGGAACACAGGACAAGTGCTTGCTTCTTTCCTGTTACTTGCCCGCTTTGAGGTAGTGACTCAGTTCCCTTCTTCCTTCACAAGGGACAAATCTGTCTTCGTCTTAAGTTCCGTTGAGAGGAGATGGACTTTTAGCCTCTGTAGTTCCATCCTTTCTCAGTATTCTCAGGAGACGTTTATTCCTGAGGGTCTTTGATGCTGTGACAAAATACTCAGGACTTATTTAGTGCATTTTCTTTTCCAGATTTGGAGTTAGCCATTTTTCCAAGAAGCTCTTGTTTCTTTTTGGTGAGAAATGGTATATTAAAACCCTAATTCTGGCACTAATTTTAGGTAAGAGAACCCATTAAGTCTTTCAAACTCTGGTGGTACATTTTGTCAAAATATGATGGCACTAACTATTTTGAGCTTTTGGTAGTTTGAATAGGAATGGCCCTCATAGGCTCATACATTTGAATGCTTGGTCATTATGGAGTGGCACTATTAGGAGATGTGTCCTTGTTGGAGTAGGTGTGGTCTTGTTGGAGGAAGTGTGTCTCTGGGGTGATCTTTGGAGTTTCAAAAGCTCAAGTCAGACCCAGTGGCTCTCCCTGCTGCCTCAGGATCCAGATGTAGAACTCTCAGCTCCTTCTCCAGCACCATGTCTTCTACATACCACCGTGCTTCCCATCATGATGACGATGGACTAAACCTCCAAACTATAAGCCAGCCCCAGCCAAATGTTTTCCTTTATAAGAGTTGTTATGGTTATGGTATCTTTTTTGCATGTAACATCTAAATTACATTTATTTCTAAGTCTGAGTTAGAAGTTGGGTATGTATGGACTCATGGTATATTAGAGACTGTAGACTTTGACTTCATGTCCCCTGTTTTGATCTGAACTACTTTGTCCTACTTTGATCTGAACTCCCGGTTCTCCTTTTTACCACCTTTAAATGTTTTAGGTAACTACTTGTAAGTAAAAAGGGTGTAGAAAAGGAAAAGACTCCAAACCAGTACTACTGTTGGTAAGGTCAGATTTCAGGCCTTAAGTTTTGAATAGAGTTTTAGCTTGCCTTTTCTTCTGTACAAAGAAGTATATCTGTGTACACAGAAAATGTAAAGGACTTTAGAGTGCCTACATTTTCAACAGCCATAAAGATTGGACTACAGAGACTGAAGATATAGTATTGCTTTGAACAAAATTTGTAGTTCATGTGTTTTCCAAGAAATTAAAAAAAAGATTCTAAGGAATGGAATCCCTTAGAGAAGTGACCCTGTGTGCTGTTGCTGTGCAGTTGGGTAGCACTGAGGGGTCAAGCAGAGCAATGGCTGTTTGTGCAGACTGCAGAAAACAACCCCTGTCTACTCATGACGCCTGGACACAGCACTGAGTCAGAAACAGGACCCTTTGAATGATGCGGGTACTTACTGTTGTTTGACTGTGAACTTGGCTTGATATGAAGGTTCTGTTAGAGGGTTGATCTTGGGTGTTATTTCAGTAATATATGAGCAGTTAACATTGGAGGTTGGGGGGAATAAATGAGGAGCAGTATGTATGAGTAGACCCAGGTTTGAAGTGTAAGGAGTGTCTTTGGTGCAGATTATGTGCTCCCTCGCTCTGGTAGATCCACAGGAACATCATGGTGGCTGTGGTAAGTTTCATATAGAAGCAGTCACCCCCCTCTTTTTTTGAGTCAATATTTCTGTAGCCAAGGCTGGCCTTGGACTTGCTGTGTAATGAGAATGACCCTCTGCTGGATTTACAGGGTGCATTTTCAAGTCTGTTTTGTGTATGTTTTCTGGACTTAAAGATTTTGAAAAATTAGTGATCAAGAAAGTTACTGCAGTAAAATGCTTCAGGACAGGGAATATCCAGCTTCATGTAAATTCCTTACAAGAAATTAAAAAGGAATAATGTCACTTTCCAGTTGATGGTAAGTAAAAAAATTCTCAAAAAACAAAAACCAGAGTTTGGGAAGGAAAGGATAGAGTAGAGTCAAATCTTTTCTCTTCTAGCTCCTTGTCCGGAAACTATAATTTTATAGAAATTTTGGGCAAAGAGCCCAATCTGAGAGGAAATAGATAGAACTGACAACAACACTTTTATTTAATTAAAATTTTCTTCTGTCATATCTGTTTTCTTAGGTGATTTAGGAATGTTGTAGTGGTAACAATTAACTTAGTCCCCAGAGTTTAATACATTTTCTAAAGGTAAATGCATTATGAGACTATGAGATTGCATCTGTTTTATCATTGGCACAGTGACAAGCGTGGTGCTTAAGAGCATCAGAGTCAGGTAGGTCTCAGTTCTAATAACCACAGCTCTTCTAACCAGGCCAGTTATTTTACTTTCCTGTCTTAGTATATTTGTAAAATGGTGGCTATAATAGTACCTTTTTGGGGGCTACAGGGCGATTAAATAAAGTGTAAGTTATAAAGTGTATGTCTCTGAAGATAATTTCCAAAATGTTTAGAATGTGGTTCTAGTATTGCCAGCATCTTTAGGGTATTCGTTACCCTCTGCTGTGGGATGTTCTGTATGTTAAATGTGCTGCTCTGATTGGTTAATAAATAAAACACTGATTTGGCCATAAGCCAGGCAGGACAAGCAGAGAAGAGAATTCTGGGAACAGGAAGGCTGAGGTGGAGAGACACTGCCAGCCACCGCCATGACAAGCGAGATGTAAGGTACTGGTAAGCCACGAGCCATGTGGCAACTTACAGACTAATAGATATGGGTTAATTTAATATAAAAGAACTAGATAACAAGAAGCCTGCTGCGGCCATACAGTTTGCAAATAATATAAGCGTCTGTGTGTTTATTTTATAAGTGGGCTGTCGGACTGCCGGGGCTTGGCGGGACCCGGAGAGAAAACTCCAGCTATAACCCTCTGAGGGCTTACAAGGACAACTTTCACTTGGGTACATAGAAGTCCAGAGATAAACATTTACTGAAGATTTATAAATTGTTTAGCTTCTGAAAAGCAAAAATGAGCAGAAAAAGGTGACCCCTGGATTTTATTAGTTTGAGGAAAAATGTACTTCCTGTAGTTGACATAGAAAAGATGTTTGATGTTGTAGATTCAAAGTCTTATTTACCACTCTGTGTAGCCTAGAGAATGTTTATTGTTAAGGTCTAACTTTGAGAATATTTTGATTTTTAAAGGATTGGTAGAGAACAAACCCAGGTTCTCAGAAGTGCTGTGCTGTAATGCCTGAACAGCATGTAACTGCAGCCTCTAGCTTGGAGATATGCATTTGGCTATTGTTCAACAGTGTCAAGCTGCAGAACTGAAGGAAAATGTACCCTTGACTAGGGAGCTGGAAGTGGCTGGATAGGAAGTCCTCCTCTATATATGTCTTCAAAAGCTGTAACTGAGACAAACAACTCAAGTAAAAAAACAAACAGAAAGATCTCTGTAATTGGAGGTTTCTCTGGTCCCACCCGGCCCCACGGTCCTGTGTTTCTCTGGTCCTGCCAGGCCCCACCAGGCTCCACAGGCCTGCAGCCGCTTATAAAATAATCACTCAGAGGCTTAATATTAATTGTAAATTCTATGGCCTATGGGTCAGGCTTCTTACTAGCTGGCTCTTATAACTTAACCCATAACTATTTATCTATGTATCACCACGTGTTCCATGGCTTTACCTGTGTCCCATTACATGTTGCTCCTTGGACGGCAGTTTGGCGTCTCCTCCCACTCTCCTTTTTCCTCTCACTACCTCTCTTGGATTTTCCCTCATGGCTCCGTCCTGCCCTGCCATAGGCCAATGCAGCTTTATTTACTAACCAGTGGGAACAGCATGCATTCACAGTGTACAGAAAGACATCCCACAACAGATCTCAAATAAACAAGATTTCAGCTCAGAGCACTAGACAAACAAGAACAAACAAATCCCAAATTAGCAGACAGAAATAGATCATAAATAACAAAGTAGAAATGAGTGGAATAGAAATAGAAACTAAATACAAAACGTCAATGAAGAGCTGAATCTTTAAAAAGACAAAATTGCCAAACTCTCATCAAACTAAGAGAAAAAGAAAAGTCAAGTAAGGTGAGAAAGACGGGACATTTCCACTGACAGCACAGGAGTGCAAGGAGGTCATTGGAGGTCCTGGAAACCATATACAGCAAGCGCACAGACACCGCCCTAAAGTTCAGTCTCCAAGAAATGGGAAACCTGACCTGATCAGCAGGTAGTAAGATGAGTAATAAAAAGACCTCAGTGACACAAAATCCAGACCTCACAGCTTCTCTGCTGTGTTCTGCTAACTTTGCCACTTCCCCTTAAGTTGCATCTAAAAGAATCAAGAGCAAAGGACTTGAAAAGACACTTCTCTAAAGAAAATGAACTAATGGCCCATGTTCTCCATGACATTATTATGAATTATCAGGAAATGGAATGCAGAACCATTAAAGACTGATAAATCCTTTTAGGTTGGCTGCTTTTAAAAACCAGTGGTTGGAGAGATAGCTCAGTGGTTATGAGCACTTGCTACTCTTTTTTTCTTTTTCTTTTGTCCCTATATCTTCAATTGCAAATATTTGTTGCAAAGAGTTTGGTTTGAGGCCTTTGGTTTCTGCTACACCATCAGTACTGGGCCCTCACTGGGGATCTTCTTGGATTTTCTGTTGTTGCTCTGTGTCGTGGAGATCCTGAAGCTTTGGATCTGCAGGATGTGCCCCTTCATGTGCTCCAGCAGATCACAGATGGGGTGGATCAACTCATAACCCTGATTCTGGGCCTGGGTAGTTGCAGGGTTGGTCAACCCACCTGCCCTCCCCCATCCTCATCACCAGAGTGAGCTCTCCTGCATTGCCCTAGCTAGTTCACCCTGTGCAGAGCTGAGCAAGGGGTGGACCAGTTCCCCTACTTTCATGTCCTCAGGGTTGGCTCATCCCACACTTATACAATCAGGGCTAGCTCTACTGTGTTGCCCAGGCGAGGTATAGGGGCCACTCTCAGGACCTGCTCCTCCACCTGCCTCAGATGGCGAGGGAGGGGGGCGTCTCTCCCTCTTGCATGCCGCCATATAGCAGATGAGAGACGGTGCCAGATTTCCCAAGCTCATGTTTTTGGCTGGTTCACTCCCCCCACCCCCCAACAGGGTCAACTCTTCTGTGCTGCCCAGATGAGGTGCAGGGCCTGCTTTTCTCAGTGTTGCAGCTGGTAAAGGGGAGGGTCTATTGCCTGACCTGTCGGAGGGAGGGGCAGGACTTGTTGCTCTTTGGTTTTTAGCACCCAGATGGCAGGTTATGACTACCTATACCTCGAGCTCCAGGTGTTTTGTCAAACTAGTAAGGATGACTGATGCAGCCCCTCCCAGCATAGATTGTCACAATCCAGATACATCCACATTCAAAAAAAGAAAAGTCGTGTAGTTTTGTACACCTTGTATTGTAATATTCACCCATTTCTCTTTGAAGTGTATTGTGAATTTGCTTCATATAAGTGTTTTTCATTTTACTTTCTTTAGGTCAGTGTTTTTTATGACATGATTTTAGTGTCGTATTAGTGAACAGGAATTTCATAATTAACAAATATTCTATATCAAGATATTTCATTTACTTCTAGATTTGTTGCAAATACATTATTATATTTCTTGTTATTCTTCTAGATTTGTTGCAAATACATTATTGTATTTCTTGTTATTTCTAAGAATACACTATTAATTCTTGCCATTTTCACTAAAAACCTTTCTACCTATGAAAATGAAAACTTTCAATATGGGTTTTTATATACAGAGAGTGACCTTATTTATACCTGTCCCTCAGTTTCAAAAATCTGTTCCTGGTCAGTCCTGTGTATAAAGTATTCTCCTATGCATATTTTATACTTCATTGTTTTGAAGTAGTCTGAGGGTTCATAATCTTTACTATTTCAGTATGTGGTAAGAATGTTGAACAGTTTATCACCACTATTATGTGGCATATTTCAGTGTAAACTAATCTTGAAATTATAAAACACGAAGAATTTGGAGAAAATGGACTGTTTATGCAGAATTCTCCCATCTCCCATACAATACTTAGGAAACTATATTGAGCTCTAAGAGAAAATCATAACAGAAATTCGTACATTTAACAGAAGTAACAAAAATGAGACTGTACAAAGTTATGATTTGATAGAATGTTGAGGTGGCATTTAAAAGTTGAATTGTTTGAGAATTTGGATGTCATTGAAGAGAATAACGAGAACTGCAGTGTTTCGTAGTATGGGTGAAGGCTGCCTTTAAGCTGGTGTAGAAGATGTGCTCTTCCCTACCTGAAGAGATAGTGAAATGACAGCTATCTTGGTTTGTGTGACTGTATGATAAAGGAGTGTAGACTTCATTATTGATAAACAACAACAATTTATTTTTTCACAGTTGCAAAGGCAGGAAAATCAAAAGTTGAGATTCTGTTGTTCAGTAAGGTCTCTTGTCAGTTTCCAAAATGGTATCCTATTGCTATATTCTCTGAAGAGGAGGGATGCTGTCTTCATAGGGCCAAAAGCGGAAAGCTATGTGCTCTGTGAAACCTTTTCTGGGTCTCAGTTCCACTCATGAGGGGAGGGGCTCTTAGGACCTAATTACCTGCTGTAGGTGTCACCTTACTTCTGCCCGCCACACTTCCTGTCCCCATGCTAGGGATTGATCCTAGGACCTTGTGTGCCAGGAGAGCTCTTTACCACTGAATGATGGATGCCCTTGGTTCTCTTTACTTTAGCTTTGAGAGAGGGTCTCACTAATTTGCCTGGACTCTTGCTGAACTCTTTCTTCAGTCCAGACTGCCTTTGAACTTGCGCTTCCTCTCCCTCAGCCTCCCAAATAGATGGAATTGTAACCCTTTGTCACTAGGCCCAGCAGGCACAGTCACTTACTAAGTTTTGTTGGCTGTTTGTTTTCAACATGTCTGTTTATTGTTGAGAAGCCACACTCAGACTACAGCAGTGAGAAAACCAGATTGTATTAGCCACTTAATTGTAGCGCGTCTTTCTCTGTACCTCCAGCTTCCAAATAATGACATGGACACTTATTATTAATTGTAAAAGCCTGGCCTTAGCTTCTGTTTGTCCCACTAGTTCTTATAACTTAAATTAACCCATTTATTTTACTCTGTGTTCTGTCACGTGGCTCATTACCTCACCTCTCCACACTGCTTGTGCCACTTCCTCCAAGTCTGACTGGTGACCCTGCCTTTCTTCTTCTTTATTTTTGGTTTGTTGAGACAGGGTTTCTCCATGTAGTTTTGGTGCCTGTCTTGGCTCTCACTCTGTAGACCAGGCTGGTCTTGAACTCACAGAGATCCTCCTGGCTCTGCCTCCCGAGTGCTGGGATTAAAGGTGTGTGCCACTACCGTCCAGCTAGCTGTCTTATCTTGATGAATTTAAAGTTTTATACCTAAACTATTTCCTATCATAACTTACATTACCATCTTAAAACTATCTTTTTTGATCTCAAAACATTTTTTTAGATAAACAACTCAAACTTTTATGTCTCTCAACCTTATATATTTTATACCTTTTTCTTAAATTTTTTTTTTAATTTGGTAACAGAGAAAATTGTGGCTATAACTGTCTCATCTTCAACTCCATCAGAGACCTAAAAAGGATATAATATTACCTGAGTAAATAGGAAGTGCAGAGCAAACAACTTCCAAAACTAGAGACATGACTGAAAGAGCTGGCTGTCTGGCCAGTCAACCAAGTTTCCTTTGTAATGTTAAAGCATCTGTCTTTGGCCTACAGGCCTAATATCTGACAGGCTTTTCTGTGGAGCAGGAAATTTTGAAGGACTGTCCTACCTTGTCCTGGCAAAGTTTGGCAGTCTCCTTCTTTTGTGTCCTGCCTGTCCAGTTTGGACAGCATACTGTCAGCAATCAAGGTAATGGCAGTTTCTTGCCCAAATGGCTTCAATGCCCATCATGCTTTTTTGAAGTAAATGTGCCAGGAGCACATGTGTCTCACTGTCATGAAAAGCCTTATGCTATTAAAACATTTTAAATGCCATATTCTGTAGGTCTTTGAAGTGTTTGAAGACCATTTATCTATTTAAAATATATCTGTTTGACCTTGAAAACACACCTAACAAAGCTATAAGTTTGATTGTTATAGATGACTAACTACTAACTTGTCTTTCTTTATTATCGTAGATAGCTTTCCACGACTAAAACTTTACATTCCATTTTTAAATGAGCTGCATAGGTACAATACCTTAAAGAAGGATAGAAACATATATACAATATAACAAAAATAACCTTAAATTTATATCAGTATGCAATAATCCATACCAATGTAAAATATTTGAGACTAGTGGTTGTTTAAAAGTAGACTCAACAATCCACCTTTTTAATTCCATCATTTCTATACTATATCCCCCATTTTTCCCTTCAGAAAGAGATCCCTGAATCTAATCTCCTTTGTTTAGCTTTTTTCCTGACCATGACCAATAACAGCTTGTAACCAACCTCCTCAAATGATGACAAATATCCATAACCCACCAAATGACCAAAACTACCCACTCCACCTCTTGGGAATGTAGGTACTGTGTTCTCTAGACTTCATCCTGTTGTCTGGGGGTGATGAAATTTTTAGGGGACCCTGAAAAAATTGGGATAATGGCCATGTCTTGGGAGAGCTAGCTGTATCATTTGTTGTCCAGTCTCTATGTAATGGGAAAATGCAGGGCTTGTCTGAAGTCCTGGCTGGAGTAGTCTGTGAGGCTGGACCATCTCAGGTAGCAGCTTGAAGATGTTCTGGATGCAGAATTTTGAGAAAACTGCATCAGAGGCAATCTGAGAGGCTGGATCACCTGGGTTACTTGTTTTTATTGATGTCTGGTCCTTTTTTTTTTTTTTCTGAAAACACAGACTTTTAAAGATCACATATATATCTGCATTAACACAAGTTTGGAATGTGCAGTGTGCACAAATCAGTTAAAGGTGATTTTTTGTTTTATGTTTGAGCAGGTAAAACATCTGTTAACTTTATAAGTTTGTTTGGACTGTATAACCAAACCTCTATCCATGCCATATGAAAGGATGGCATGTAATAATAAGTGATGAGGACTCCATAGCCAACATGATTTACCATGTCTCATCCAGTCTCAGAGCTGTTCCCATGTAGAGGAATCAGCATATACAGTACCTGTCCTGTAGTCTTTCGAGGCTTTTCCCCTAATATCTGTAGCCAGGATCCTCAGGATGTCTCTCTTGGTAAATTTGATCTCTTTTAATTTTGAAGTAATTCATAGCTTTACATTTCCTATGGAAACAAAAGCACAACCTCTCCCTCACCTAAACTCATTGTCAGACTTCCATTTTGAAGCCAGGACATCCCTAAAGTATCCAGGCTGGTGTAATCAGCGCTCCCGCCCACAGTCCAGGGTCTCTCAGCCGCTGTCGTTCTCTGTTCATTAGCACTCAAAAATTCAGAGTCAGCCGGGCGTTGGTGGCGCACGCCTTTAATCCCAGCACTCGGGAGGCAGAGCCAGGCGGATCTCTGTGAGTTCGAGGCCAGCCTGGGCTACCAAGTGAGCTCCAGGAAAGGCGCAAAGCTACACAGAGAAACCCTGTCTCGAAAAAACCAAAAAAAAAAAAAAAAAAAAAAAAAAAAATTCAGAGTCAACAGAGCTCCATACAGGGTCCAGATACCTTGTGTGTTTCTCATCTTTATGTAGCCCTTTAAAAAATATTGTTTCACTCTCTCCTTAAAGACTTCATTATTTTTAAGCTTTTTATTTTTTCTATGAATGTGTATACCCATTTTCTTTTCAGCATCTAAGCACATTTTTAAACATATTGTACCTTTTTAGAGGTTTTATGTGTCTGGACCTGGCTTTACTAAGTATCTTGTAGATGAACGGTCGTATTAAATAAGAAACACAGAGCCAATTGAAGAGTTAAAAGCCCAAGAGGTCAGAGCAGTAGCTGAGAGCTGAGACTTAAAACGCCATCTTACCCTTTGCTGCTGCTGTCGTCCTTCCCCTCAGAAAGAGGCCTACTTCCTATGTATCTGTCTTTTTATTGACTTTCTGTTCTGCTTTCTCATTGGTTGTAAACCCAACCACATGACCTCCTCATCACTGCCTGTCTGTACAGACCTCCAGGTCTCCTATGGTTGGTATTGAGATTAAAGGCGTGTGTCTCCATGCTGGCTGTGTCCTTGAACACACAGAGATCTGCCTGTCATGTGATCTGGATTAAGGGCGTACGCCACCACTGCCCAGCTTCTGCTATGGCTTGCTATTAGCTCTGACCCCCAGGTAACTTTATTTGTTAACATACAAATAAAATCACATTTCAGTACAAATAAAATATTACCATAGTATCTGCTGTGTTCTCTGACTGTATGAGACAAATCTTGAACTGCCATGTCAGCCACCACAAGGCTCAGCGTAGTGCCTGGCTCTGGCACAGGTGCTGGTGGCTGGTTCCAGCCCACAGGCTGAGCCCATAGCTGTGCCTCTGTGTGCCACTGAGCACCAGCCTGCCTGAGAGACTGAAGGACTAGGAAGCTACATCAGGCTCCTTGTTTAGAACTTTTCTTAGCTTTCTCAGGCCCTGTTTGGATATTTAAACCTCCATATTGGATGCCATATATAGCAAGTCTTTGTACTGCCAGCTCCCAAATGACGACACAGAGACTTATTATTAATTATGAAAGCTTGGCCTCAGCTTAGGCTTGTCCCACCAGCTCTTAAAACTTAAATTCACTCATTTACTTTAATCTACATTCTGTTGCATGGCTTGTTATCTCATCTCTCCTTACTGTTCATGTTGCTTTCTCCACATCTAGCTGGTGGGCCTGCCTTTCTTCTTCCCTGAGTCCTCTTTGTCCTGAGAAGTCCCACCTAATGTCTTCCTGTCTAGCTGTTGGCCATTCAGCTCTTTTTTAAACCAATCATAGTGACACATCTTCACACAGTGTAAAGGAATATTCTGCAACACTTAATTTTTTTTTTTTAAAAAATAATTCTGGACTATGCCTGCCTTAGGCATATAGGCCTACTTCTCAAGTTTTATTAGGGAGATCCATCCTGGGTAGCTTTTTCTCTGTAGCTTTTTCTAGTATGTGGAAGACTTCCCACTTAAAGCCAAGAGTATATTTTTTGAACCTATGATTAAAACTTTTATATTTGAGATTATGAGGTGTTAAAACCTACCAGTGTCATAGACAGATGTAGGCAGAGTTTTTCTGTGTACCAGCAGTCGCTTCCTAAATAATCACTCAGAGACTTAATATTAATTATAAATGCTTGGCTGATAGATCAGGCTTATTACTAACTAGTTCTTACAATTTAAATTAACCCATTTCTATTAATCTCCATTCTGCCACATTGTATTACCTCTCTTTCTCCTTGCACCTCCTGTTTCTTCTCTCTGTCTCCCTGGCGACTCCTCCGACTCCGCCCTTCTTCCCAGTATCCTTAGTCTGGTTCTCCCCCCTAACCTTATCCTGTCCAGCTATTGGCCAGTCAGCTTCTTTATTAAACCAATCACAGCGACATATATTCACACAGTGTAAAGTAATATTCCACAGACAGATAAAACTATGCTCATTATATTGCATTTGTCATATCAGTAAAGTAGGACTGTATGGCCTGTGTGCCTGTGCATGTGCATGTGTGCGTGTGATTGTGTGTGTGTGAGAGTATTTGGACTGGTTTGGGTGATGCTGAGATGGAACACAGGGCCTCATGCATGTAAGGAAAACAAAACACTGTATGACCGAGCTGCATCTCCAGCCCTAGAGCAACTTCTCAACATGGGAACTTTTCTTTTTTTCAGCTATAGAGGGTTGAAAGCAGGCAATGTAAAAATTATTTTAAATTAAGTCTTAAACAAAAAGATCGGTTTTCATTTAAGCCACCAGAAAGAGGAAATAATAACAAATGGCAGAAAACACGAATTGTTTAACAAAATAAATCATGTGTTTTCACTTGACAAATACCTCAGAGACACTGTCTTCACTTAAGTTAAATTAGTAACATTTTAATTCTATATGTTGAGAAAATAAGGTGTGTGGACTTAGAGAAAATGCTGTGTTTACTGTATTCATCTGAGTGACCTATGACCTGTTTTGTTTAAAGTGAGCCAGATTATGGGCCTGTTTTGAAAGAAACTTTTTAACTCTCAAGGAATCACAGAGTGGATAGATTACTTTTTGGCTTAATACTAAAGAGATTTGTTAATATAACAACGCTGTCTTCACAGCATCTTGTACATGGTTCGTCTGGAGTTACTTCTTCTTGATTAGCCATGAGGGACATGAAGCACTTTTGGTTTCCAGTGCACAGTTGTCAATCTTTTTGAAAGTTTAAGGGCCAGCTTCTCTTTCTAACAGGACGGGATTGCTTTTCTGATTCATAACATCTATCAATTTATTTTCCTCTCCGTTTACTAGCCTTTTTATTTGTGCCCCTACCTAGTCTAACGCTTTCTCATTCTTCCTTCGGTGTCTGTGGTCCCTCATCCCATTGCTTCTCAGTGGCAGCTGCCTGGTCAGTTCCATGCTGGACTAATTCTCTAGTTTACTTCCGTGGCCACCTTCAGACTTGTGAGCAGCTGCGAGGAATGTGCACACCTGCAGAGTGTTGTTTACATTTTGCTCTCCTATTGCTGTCCAAGTCATGCAGTTACTTCTCTAAAACATTGTCTGCTCTGCTTGCTTCAAGGAGTCGTACATCCTTAGATGTCAGATTAGGAAAATTTAGGGTGGCATAAATGTCAAATTTAGCTTCTAGAGTCACCCCAGGTGATTCACTTTTTGACTTCCTAAAGCAAATATGGAAACCAATATCTGAGAACCTCCTCAACTTCTGCCACCAGTGTAACACCATACTGAGGACCCAGCCACCCCAGTTTCTTACTTTTCTGTTTTGAGGACTGGTTTTCCTTGGTTTCGAACTTTAGGCTGTTTTTGTTTCCTTGGCATTTTAAGATTACTGTAGTGCTGTGGCTTGCTTAGTGTATGATGAGGTGCTCACACTCAGTCTTATGTTTGCTCTTTTAAAATCACCTAAAGATTAGAATATAGAATAATGGCTCTAATGCTTCTACTTTCATACGTATGTACAAGTATGAGCTATACCTTTTATATATACATGTATATGCACATAAACTAACATTTCCATATGAGAGATCGCTGCAGGTATCCTCAGGTGATGGAGTTCACTTATGGTACAGAGTGGAGCCACTGCCCATACTGTACCATTCACTGCCTTGCCTTCTTGCAGTCTGAACTACTCAGTGTGCCCATGTCTGGCCTTTCTCCTCTCCATGACCATCTTGCTGGACAGTCAGAGATTGTGGTAGTATGCTCTCAGGCTCCCTGATTTTGGTTGTTCTTCATTTCAGACCCTCAGAGTAGCTGGGTCCCAAACAGTTAGACCCCTCTCAAGATGAAACCTGGCTGATAACCCCTTGAAGTATGGGGATAAAGAGATGGAGTTCTTCTGTGGTGAGCAGTTATGCAGGAGTCACTGTTGTTCCACATCTTCCAACTCAGCTAAGGCTGTGAGAACTGGTGTCCTTGCCTAGGACTGCCGGTCTCCTCACAGGACATCATGGCTTACAATGTAGACAATTTCTACTTTCCTTACCCTGCAGGGAAACTGGGACCGGAGCTGCTGGGGCTTGAGGTAGGGCAAGATAAGGAAAGAGAAAAACAAACCCTAAGACAGAACAAAGCATAATCGAATTGCTGGGCACTGGTAAGAAAGAGAAAACACAGCACTAACCATATAACATTTACATGCAGGAGATATTTGCCTGCGTGAGGACACAGCCCTTCTGTTTTGTGTTCTGTGTAGCTCATTCCTCACCCCATGTTTCTCATTGTTCTCGAGTCTGTCTTGTCATTCCCAGTCTTCTCCTTCATTTAGTTACTGTGGAGGCAGCTCATCCTCCTCTCTCCTTGTTTTTATTATTTAATTATCATTATTAAATGAAAAACTTTGTGCTTTTTATTCTTTGACAGTTTCACACATGTATATAATAAATTTTAGTCCTTTTCTCCCCTATTACCCTGCCACATCACCTTCCTCTCACTGAAGCTCTTTCTTTTTACCACCAAGTATCCCTTCTACTATGTGTTTGTCCATCTGTCCGTGTCACTAAATAGGGTTGTCTTCATGAACATGATGGATTGGTTGATTCCTGCAGCGCCGACAGCTTATCATGATGTGGCTACCCCCTGAGAGAAAATGATATTCCTCTCCCAGCCGCTGTCAACTATCAATAGACTATCAGGGCAGGAAGGTCCCTTACAAGTCCTTTTCCCTTTCATGATGAACTGTTGATGGCCTGATCTTGTACAGGTAACCATAGCTACAGTGAATTCATCAGTGCATCAGCCTTGTCAGGTCCAGAAGGTACTATACTGTTTCATAGCACTCTTCCTCAGCCTTTGGCTCTGTGTTTTCCATGTCTGTCTACTGAGACACACACACACACACACACACACACACACACACACACACACACACAGAGTCCCATTTAGTGTAGAACATTCTACAGTCCTATATTTTCTGAACTTGACTATTGTACTGGCTGGTTTTGTGTGTCAACTTGACACAAGCCAAAGTCATCAGAGGAAGGAGCCTCAGTTGAGGAAATGCCTGGGTGAGATCCAGCTCTAAGGCATTTTCTCATTTAGTGATCAATGGGGGAGGGCCCAGCTTGTGGTGGGTGGTGCCATCCCTGGGCTGCTGGTCCTGGGTTCTATAAGAAAGCAGGCTGAGCAAGCCATGGGAAGCAAGCCAGTGAGCAGCTCCCCTCCATGGCCTCTGCATCGGCTCCTGTTTCTGGGATCCTGCCCTGTTTTGAGTTCCTGTCCTGACTTTCTTCAGTGATGAAGAGCAATGCTCAGGTGTAAGCCTAATAAACCCTTTCCTCCCCAACTTGCTCTTTGGTCATGCATGGTGTTTTATTGAGCAATAGAAACCCAAACTAAGACAACTATTGTCTCTATATTAACCACTGTCCGACGCAAAGAGAAGTTCTCTGATGAAGGCTAAGAGCTGCAGTAATCTATGGACTTAAAGATATTTAGAAGACAATTTGATACCATGTTCATTTAACAAAACAGTAGTAGGCAAAGTTCTGTATTATTATTCTTATGTAAGTACAGTGATAAGGAGATTGTCTCTGTGTATATGCATATATTTGGATAACAAAAGTATATCATAGTATAATAACAATTTTAGTCATGTAGTGATCTTATGCTTGTCATATTAGAATTGATTATATTTATATTTACAGTAATAGATACATGCCTATAAGGGCAATATGCTGCATAATAATGTTTTGGTTAATGATGAATTATGCATGATGACACTGGCCTCATAAGATTATAATGGAGCTGAAAATTTTCTGTCATTTAGTGATAGTATAGCCACTGTGATCTTTGAATACAACACATAATGTTTGTGGTGGTACTGGTATGAACAAGCCAGTGTGCTACAATCCTATAAAAGTATAACACATGCTTTTGTGTACCGTATATACTACTTGGCCATGTTAATAAATGACTAGGCTGTTCATTTATGTATTAACTGCACTGTAGTTCTAATAGTTGTTTATGAGTATGTTCCTACTTATAAAAATGTTTAGTACAAAATTGTAAGCCATGTATATCTTCTACCATCTTTTCTGATTACCTAATTTTCCTGTCTTGTATGGACATAGTAGTAGAAATTGGTATATACTATCCATGTAATAGGCTATACCTTCTTGGTTTGTTGAAATACATGCTACAATGTTCTTATGATGAAATTGCCTAAAATACTTCTTGGAATCTATCTCCTTTACTAAGTGATTCATGACTACATATTGTTGGGTGAAGGCAATAGAGGACTCAAGAGCCTGCATGAAGTAGAATATGTATGAAATGCTATCTTATATGCTTGAATGAGGGAAAATATATTCATGTTTGAAAGACAGCCTCACAAAAACTAATAGAAGAGGTTTGTATCAGGGTGTGTTGCCTAGGCACATGAGGAACATCACTTGGAAGGAGACTGCTTTATACCTTTCATATTATTTGTTTTTGAAACATCTGATTATATTGCATATTACATTTTTTTTGTAAAAGATTTTAAGGAAAGAATTTTCTTTCTTTCTTTTTAAATTTTATCAGTAAGCTAAAAAAGCTGAGTGAAGACAGTTTGACTAAGCAACCTGAGGAGGTATTCGATGTATTGGAGAAGCTTGGAGAAGGGTGAGTAAAAAAAATATGAACATATCTTTTAGATATGACAGCTTTGTCTAGTCTTTCAACTAGAGTGTGCTTGCTGGAGTTGAATACTATTAATACCAATTAAATTTGGCAATTAATGTCAAATTTAAAGATCAGATTATGATAGCTATGGTAATACTGTTTTTTTTTTTTTTTTTTTTGTTTTTTTCAAGACAGGGTTTCTCTGTGTAGCTTTGCACCTTTCCTGGAACTCGCTTTGGAGACCAGGCTGGCCTCAAACTTACAGAGATCCGCCTGCCTCTGCCTGCCGAGTGCTGGGATTAAAGGCATGCGCCACCACCACCCGGCGTAATACTGTCTTTTAGAGAAGTAATCTCTCTCTAATCTCTCTCTCTCTGTGAAGCAAGAAATATGCTGTAAAGTGAGTTGTAAGAGGTTTGTTTATCTTAGGCTGCATTCTCGTTAATAAACTACGATTTTGGCTTTATTAGACTAGTGGCTATAGGTTTGTTTTAGCACCTTATTTTATTTGGGAAATGGCCAGTGGAAACTGTGAATTGAGTATCTGGAGGAAATTAGTATGTATAGACAGAGAATTGTTAACAGTGTCAAAATAATAGTAGAGGAATGCATATGATTTGATCATAGAGAAAGGTAGATAGTAAGTGTAAAATAATTAAATTTATAAGAACATAATATACAACATTGCAAATATAAGATGGAAGGAATAAAATGAACTGTATTGCTCACTGTATGTGAGTTGTCACATTAAAGATGAACTCTTTGGGGAAAATTGAAGTAAACTAACCATTATGCTTACATGAGACCCATATAAAACAGAACATTGAGGGTTGAAAAATCATTATCAGAAAGAATTAAAGCTGTGAGTAAAACTAAAAAGAAAATAGAAGGGGCAGTGTTTATATTAGGTAAATTAAAGTCAGACTGAAAAGAAGTACATTATGTAAGGATAGGAAAGAAAAATTATATTAAAATATTTTTGTCACATAGTATGATAACTAAATTTATGATGGGCAAGTTATTTGCAGTATCAGTGGACTCTAATGAAAAATGGATATGTGTCTTTATATGTCTTTTAGAATTGGACAGATATAAAACATAGAAAGGGATTAAATGTTATTAGCAGACTTGATTATGTATGTATTTATGTAAAGCATCTATTTGTATTTATGTATGCTTAGACTCGCACTATATACTTTGCAGTCTTCCTTTTTGGGTTTATCTTCAAAGACAGAAACTTGACAAATTCTAAGATAGATTTTTTTTTTTTAAATTTTTTTGTTTCCAATATGCAGTTTCTACTCCCTCCACTCTTCCCAGTATTACCCTACCCCCCTCCCCCATCCACTCCTCCTCCGTTCCCCTTCAGAGACGAGCAGGCCTCCCAGGGACATCAGCTGAACATGACACAACAAGATACTATAAGACCAGGCACAAACCCTCACATCAGGGATGGACGAGGCAACCCAGTAGGAGGAAAAGTGTCCTAAGAGCAGGTGAAAGAGTCAGAGACACCCCCACTCCCACTGTTAGGAGTCCCACAAGAACACCAAGCCAACAACCATAACATGTGTGCAGAGGTCCTAGTATAGACCCATGTAGGCTCCTCGATTGCCACTTCAGTTTCTGAGTCCCTGTGAGCCCTATCTAAGATAGATTTTTACAAATACATTTTCTGATATAGTTGGCTAACTTAGAAATAGTTTCAAAATGACATAACTCAGTAAATATAAATTGGGAAACATAATCTGAGGTAATCTAAAGATTGAAGGAAATATTACAGATTGTTTAAAGAGCAATGAAATGAAGAATGTTCCAGAACCCGTTAAGTGAAAAATTTTAGTTTCAGATTTTTTCATTATTAATGAAGGTAAAAAATAATAGTACTTACTTAAACAACTTAATACACACACACACACACACACACACACAAAATATGTATGTATGTGTGTGTGTGTGTGTGTGTGTGTGACAGAGTTTCACTGTGTAGTCCTGGCTATCCTGGAATTCATGCTGTAGACCAGGCTGGCCTCGGACTGAGTGTACTATCACTGCCCATCCAAATTTTCATATTCTAAAAAGAACTAAAATAATAAAAATACAACAAAAACAAGGAGGGAAAACTGACTAAAACTGAAATTAATGAAGTAAACAAAAATTTAGGAATAATAAATACATATGAAAACTTTGGGATGTAATAATTTATTTAAATAGCTTCTGTTATTGACTAAAAAAATCAAGATAGAGATATAGCATGGACAGGGCCCTGGGTTCAGTTCCCAGCACCCTCTGCTCTACCCACACACAGGGAGGGAGGGAATGAGAGAATGCAAGAACAGGAGAGCGAAAGTCTGCAAGATTCAAACTAAGACAAGGGTGTGAGTCCTGGTCAGGAGGAAGTTTGAGAGTTGGGGTGCTGCTTTGTGACAGTTTGAAAATCCAGAAGCTTAGGATTTCTTAGCAGATATAAATTCTGTGAATTGATCTCACAAAGAAGTTAAAACTGAGATTAGTTACCACAGAGAAGACAGACAGATAATTTAACATCGATGAAGTAAAATGGAAGGCTTTCTTAGTTGCTTTTCTAGTTGTTGATAAAAATCTCTTACAAAAGCAACTTAGGGAAAGAAAGGTTTACTTTGCCATCGTTGGAGGATACAGCCTGTGGCCCCACCCTCTCTAGTCAGCTCCACACCATGCATGCATACATGCAGCTTTGCTTGGTAGATGTCCTGAGGTCTCTCCTGCAGGTTAGGCTTCACTTCATAGCTTCTTCACACAGCGATCTTTCAGGGCCCCCTGTGCATGGGTTCCTATACCCTGCCACATATTACCTAGCCTCAGCTGCCCTCTAAAACCCCAGAGTAAGTCTCCACAACCCCTCAATCTTGGATCTTCCTGCATTCAGATTTTGTGACTGTTCAGGGACAGTCTTAACTGGAAACAACTCAGGAGGGAGATTCTGGGAAACAGAGCTCTCAATTTCTGTTATAGATCTGAGATCTCCTTGGAGAGGAGGGACGGTGTTGTTAATTCATCTTAATAATGCAGCATTGAATCCTACCCTAGCTTTTGAGGAGAGGAAAAGCAGCCTTTTCCCCGGTGACTGTCACCATAGTGAATGAAGTCGCTTCCGAGAGCCTGTGCTGCAGGACGTAGTGTCTATTTGTTTGGTTAAGTGTCTTCTTGACTGCTTGTGACACTGCCGCTTACTTTAAAAGTGTCAATTTGGGAGTGCTTATTGTGTAGTTTGTAATATTAGGAAACACGGGGAACACTGTATCTTGTTCTTTTCTGTGGAAACAGTGTAGTGAGAAGACCATGGTCTTTGGAGTCAGTGAGTCTGTATCCTCATCTTTCAGTGATGAGAATTATATTTTTTCCTCATGATTGAGAGGAGAAGCCGGGCGGTGGTGGCGCACGCCTTTAATCCCAGCACTCGGGAGGCAGAGGCAGGTGGATCTCTGTGAGTTCGAGGCCAGCCTGGGCTACAGAGTGAGTTCCAGGAAAGGCGCAAAGCTACACAGTGAAACCCTGTCTTGAAAAAAAAAAACCCAAAATAAATAAATAAATAAATAAACAAACAAACAAATAAATAAATGATTGAGAGGAGAGTTTGATAATGCTTGTAAAACCTTGTCTAGTACCTGCTGCACTGGTTTTAAACCTTGATTGGAGTTCATATTAAATTACAGATGACTTCCTTCTTCATGGTGTCTGCTTTGTAAAGTACATGAATATTTACTTGACAGACTTTCAAGAGCTGGAGTAGACATTAAGTCCCGTGTCTCCTTCTATGTGAATACCTACGAGCATGTGACCTTTCTCTTGAAGAGATGATACTGAAAGAAGCATTTTGAGGGGACTTTGGCTGAGGATTCTCTGCTTTAGTGTTAAGTGGTTCACAGTAGCTGAGTGTTGTGGTGCACATCTGTAATCCCACTCTTGGGAATCTAAGATCATTCTTGGCTATATAGTATGCTTAAGGCCAACCTGGGTCACATGAATGAGACCCTGTCTCAAAAGAGTCAAAAATGGAAAAAAAAAAAAAAAAAGGTTCACAGTGAAAGCATCCTGGGACTTTTGCTTGATTCAGCTTTTTCTCTTAACCCGAGACTTGGACAGTTTTTAACTTAATTTTCGTGCTTGTAATTTCCGTTTCTGTCTCCTTAAGCTGCGTTTGAGTTGACAAACCGTAAGTTAGTCTACTTGCCTCCTTCCCTCTCCTCCACCTCTCGCTCCCTTCCTCCATAAGAAAATAGCAACTCATTCTGTTTTTACATGATAAATTTTAAGTTTGTAATTTGAGCAGTAAAGCTGCTTCATTAACTTATTATTCCTTTATTTTTGTTTTTGATCATTTACATGATGATTTAAGCTTGAAAATGCAAAATGAAAAAATATGTGTAAAAGTCACAGTAGTCTTTAATACAATGATATGAAAAAAATAATGTCTTGGCTTTCTTTTTTAAGGTCTTATGGAAGTGTTTTTAAAGCCATACATAAGGAATCTGGTCAAGTTGTTGCAATTAAGCAAGTACCTGTTGAGTCAGATCTTCAGGAAATAATTAAAGAAATTTCCATAATGCAGCAATGTGACAGGTATGAAAATATTTTATTTCCTTGTGTTCATTATGATTACTTTCATTAGTTACATAATAAAAAAATATATATATTTTGTTACCTATGTAAGTTTTTCATGGCTTCACATTAGAAGCAAGATCAATACTAAATAACTCGAGGACAATGTTGTTGAATTGTCCTTTGTTTGGACTTACAACTCTTTGCTAATAAACAGAGATGATATAAAGGAATACAGGGAGGGAATAACCAGCCTTCCTTTCTTCAGGAAAATTTATGGATAGTTATTCCATTTTTGATGTTAAGTGGCTCATTTTAATTCTGTATTACATTTTCTGTTCTTGTTTTTCCACTCAGGGTTTCCTATATAGCCTAAGGCTGGCCTTGAACTCCCCTAGATTGGCCTCAAATTTGGGATCCTTCTGCTTCATCCTTCTGAGTTATGGAATGATAGACATGTTCTGTCATATCTGGCATATAATTGTTTTTGTAAATCTGACTCATTCAACAAGTACTTACGAATATTTTCCTATTGGACAAGTACTGTGTCAGGATCTAGAAATACTAAGGAAACTAAGATTTTGTTTTCTTCCTGAGGGGGCTAAGGTCTAGTTGGGAGGATAAAAACATGAACAAAGAGCTCTACCTGAGTCTAGTTAGAGTGCTGACTGTGGTCCTTGGAGTGGTAGTGAGAACAAGGAGGCAGGGTGCCTTACTCAGCCATGGTGATTGGAAGTCCAGAATGCTGAGAACGAGTTAATTTGGTGGAGAAATGGAGGGATAAAAGAGTTAAGTATTAAAAGGAGAGGTGAAAAATCAGTTCACTGGTTTGGACTCATCTGACAATGTTTAGAACTACTAAGGTGGAAAGCATGAGTTAGAGACTGATAGGAAATCTGATTGGAGGGGTAGGTGTAGCTGATGATAAAGGGTTCTGTATGCAGTGTTAAATAGCCTGGACTTTATGAGGGACGCAGAGGGCATAAATAGCAGTGTGTTTAGTCTGTAGTGAATTGGCGGAGGGGAGTCTAGTTCTCCTTTGCCAAAAGGTTTGAAGGTAAGAACAGTACAGCAGCAACATAGTGGTGTCTGTATTCCAGGCTTATTTCATGGATGTAGGACGTGTGGTGGTTTGAATGAGAAGTGTATGACGTTTATTTCATGGATGTAGGAGGTGTGGTGGTTTGAATGAGAAGTGTCCTCCATAGGCTCATGCATTTGAACATGTGGTCTCCAGATTGGAGGGACATAGAAGTTGTGGGAGGTGGAGCCTTGCTGGAGGAAGTGTGTTACCAGGCTTTGAGGGTTGACAGCCCAGCCCAGCTTCCTGTTCTTTCTCTGTTTCCTGTGCATGGAGGAAAATGTGATCCGCCAGCTTCCCGCTACTGCTGACATGCCAAAAAAAAATTCCTTTCTGCTCTAAGTGCTTTTATTTAGTATTTTAACTATAAATCTGAGCATCATTTTTATTAGTTTTTCTAGTATTTTTGATGACAGTTAATTCTTACACATTTTCCATCTGAAATGCCAATATCTCTTTATTTCTTGGGAAGAAGAACCATAAAATACTAAAAAGGCAAGTAAAACAGAGTTGGAAATGATAGTTAAATATGTTAACTGCTAATTATTAATGTAGATGAATGATTGAAAAATTGACATAAAAATGGTTTAGAAAAAAATAATAAAAGTAGAGAAATTTATGCCTCTGAAATTTGGCCAGACAAAATGAGATAAGCACTTTTCTGGAATTTAAATATTTTCTTAATTTATTCAATGATTGGACAGTTGGCAAATTATCTTGCTTTCTGAACTTTGTAAGAGTCATGGTAAATATTTTAACTTTCAGTGAATGGTAAACACTGAGTAGTGTGTCTGAGGAAGTCTGTGTTATTTATTGCTGATCATCAGTGTCTATTCCAGTGATTTATAGGCATTTATTAGTGTTTGTTGAATTCATAATCTGTAGAATGTTAGTGCTAGACTCTCTCTTTAGTGTTTTTTCCTTTTATACTGTTCTAAAAGAGTGCTTTTAGGAGCTAGTCTTGTTTTCAAATAGTGAAAAAAATTTCAGAATTAAAAACATTATCACTAATTTTCTCTTTCTTATACTAGGGCTTTTAAATTTTATATTAGCTTCTGGTACTAAAACAAATATAAAAAACAACTTCAGGGATATAAGAGACCTGGAGATTTTACATGGATTGTCTTAGGTCACATAGCTACCTGAGAACCAGGATGGCCTGTATTTACTGACTCCAGGGCTAAATTGAAGAAAACAGTGTCTGTAAAACGTGGGAGCAGTTGAGGGTGACAGGGCTTTCCGGGGTAGAGACAAGAGCTGGACAGCAGCACTGGTGAATTCTGTTCTAGG
>CABHPP010099619.1:33345-45067 GCA_902168425.1 Peromyscus attwateri
GGTAGAGACAAGAGCTGGACAGCAGCACTGGTGAATTCTGTTCTAGGTAATGTGAGTGCAGGGGAAGTACAATTGACAGACTTGTGCCCTGCATGCAAACAAAGCAGTATGTTATGAAGCAGGAGCACCAGGAGTCACTGACTTAGTTATTTACTAATGTATTTCTAGTGCCTGTTGTAAGTGTGCCCCTCAGGTGCCGTTCACAAGAGATAGGGTGACGATCCCCAGGGATTTAGAGGGACTTTTGGTCAGACAGAGGAGGCAAATGAATAGTCAGGCTGTTTCAATATAGTCTGCTAAGAGCTGTATTGTGGTAAATAGAGGGACTTAGCAGGGCTTCCCCGGGGAGATCACACTGATGCGAAAGGCTGAGCTAGGCTTGATGACAAAGGAAAGGTGTGCAAAGATGTCATTTTCAGCTGGCCTGTGCAGCATGTTGAGTCCAGAGCAGTTTCTCACATGTGCTTTGTTTTCAGATTGATTGCATTGGAATGCTATTTCTGAGGCAGGTGGGATAAAAAGGGATACTACTATTTAAAGGATTAGTGATGAACTTTTGCAATTTGCATCAGCTATTGTGAATGTTTATTCAGTTTTGAGTGGGCCACAGGGATAAGAGAGTTTATTTTGAGTTAACTGTGGCCTAGGAACCCCCATTTAGGTTGTCCGGAATGACACGTTCTTCCGTAGAAGTGGTTCTGAAGGATTCAACTTAGCCTCAGCCCCCCCCCCCCCCCCGCCCCCCCATACACCGTCGTGCTCTCTACTTAGGGCTGCCTTGGGATTTGAATACATTTTGTTCTTTCATAGGAACATTTTTTTCATGTAGCTTAATATATTTATTTTAAAAGATATTTCTTTTTTCTTTGACAATTACATGTATGTTAATGAATTTTGGTCGTTTTCAGCCCCGTTATCTTCATCCCACCAAAACCCTTCTCCCCAACAAACATGACCCACTGAATTTAATTAGAATTGCTGTGTGAGCACGGGGTAGGGCTTGAGCTAGGAACTATTTGTAGAAATGGTAAATATAAGATAGTATTATTCAGCTTGTTTTACAGTATCCCCCTGTTCTTCCCACTGCTGAGAATGAGTATATTTACTGTGGAGTTAGTTCGCTAGTACCTGTTCCTTTCATTCTGGCGTGCTCTCCAGGAGTCAGAATTGTGTCTGGGTTAGTACTGCATGTGGTCGTCTTCTCAGACTGGATGTCTGGCCTGAGATTAAAGGAGCGAGTGCTGAAGAAATGATAGAACATATACTTGTAAATACTTCTGCTTGCTTAGATACTTTTTCAGGTTAATTTTCTTGAGTGTGTTTTATGATATAGAGTTGTTGAAACTTGATTTATTTGACTATGTGTTAGTATGGGCCATGAATTATTACTTTGAAAAAAATTTCATCCCCACTTTTATGAGAGGCTTGGAATGGATGGACTGCTTCTTCAGGTAGCTGCCTTAGGATCTCTAATTGTTATAGAGCTGCCAGCCTTACCCTTAGCATCACTGACTACTTACTATATATGGCAAGATAATACTACACAGTGTGCATGTGTGCTTTGCAGTGGACATAATCTTTTGTTTCAGTGTTGTGGCTGGCCTCAAACTCGCCATGGAAGCCAGACTGATCTGGAATTCCCATGCCTCCTACCCTAACTTCCTGGCCAGTGAAGCTACTCTTGATCATCCTATAATTAACACTATTCTAAATTATGATTGAGAATATTAGTATTCAAAGAGCTTTCTGAAGGGTAGGTAGTTTATTTTCTAAAGTTGTGTCTTAGTTAGTCAGGGTTTCTGTTGGTGTGATGAAACACCATGACCAAAGCACCTTGGGGAGGAAGGGTTTATTTGGCTTATACTTCCACATCACTGTTCATCATTGAAGAAAGTCATGACAGGAACTCAAACTGGGCAGGAACCTGGAGGCAGGAGCTGATGCAGAGGTCATGGAGGGTGCTGCTTATTGGCTTACTTTCCCTGGCTTGCTCAGCTTGCTTTCTTATAGAACCCAGGACCATCAGCCCAGGAATGGCACCACCCACAATGGGCTGGGCCCTCCTCCACTGATCACTAATTAAGAAAATGCACTATAATCCAATCTTATGGAGGTATTTTCTCAATTGAGGTTCCCTCCTTTCAGATGACTACTTGTATAAAGTTGATATAAAACTGGACAGCACAAGTGATCAACTCTAGATCTGTATCAGAGTCACCCATCTTAAAGCTTGGAGAAAGCCTATGGAGTTATAACCTATAAGGTATAGATAGGGCCTGGCTCACAGGTGGTTCTGAAGCAGCCAGATTTGAAAGTGTTCGCACAGGCGTTCATCAAGAAGGAAGTGTAGGTAAAGGAAGCGTTTCTCCTGCTTCTCCTGCTTTGAAGTGCAGAGTCTCTGTGCTGGCTTCACATGTTTTAAAACAAATACCTTTGTTAAGTGGTCTAAGAAAATATCTATGAACTCAATGGTGCCTTTTCTTCCCAGCACCCAGCAAAACTGAACGTACCTTCAAATTGAAGGCAGGGGATGGGGATAGTGAGAGACACAGAGAGGGAGAGTTTGGGAGATTTTGTATTTGGTACATTTTCTAATATTTATCTAGAAATACTAAGGAAACTAAGATTTTGTTTTCCTTCCTGAGGGTGCTAAGGCCTAGTTGGGAGGATAAAAACATGAACAAAGAGCTCTACCTGAGTCTAGTTAGAGTGCTGACTGTGGTCCTTGGAGTGGTAGTGAGAACAAGGAGGCAGGGTGCCTTACTCAGCCATGGTGATTGGAAGTCCAGAATGCCGAGGACGAGTTAATTTGATGGAGAAATGGAGGGATAAAAGAGTTAAGTATTACATGGAGAGGTGAAAATACAGTATCTGTATTTGATACAGAGCAATTCAGACTTTTTTTTTTACCTTTAGATAATGAAGAGCCATCAGAGTTTTGTTCGTTTTTGTGTTTTGTTTGTTTTCTTTTCTCCTAAGTCAGCAGAACAGTGTGATCAACCTATTTTTATTTGTTTTAAAGGGAGGTAACTGTGTCAGCCGAGCAACTGTGTAGAACATTGATTACAGTGGGGACATGGGGGGACCTATAACCTGGCAAAGCAAGTCAGAGGAAGCGGAGAAGCAGTGGGGTAAGACGTTGCATTTCAGCCTAGTAGCCACCTATTAAAACAGCCAGAATAGCTAAAGCTCAGCCAGCCTTAAGCACCAGCCGTTCAGTGTTGTTTTTACTTGAAGACTTTGTACAGTTCTAAGGCTTTACTGAAAAGTCTTCTCTGACAGTCTTAAGCCTCTTTAATGATGTCTTAAGAAAATGTCTTTGTGAATGAAAACATGACATAAAAGGAGAAGGACGGGACTACTCCTGAAGCATGGAGAAGGTTTGGATTGTAGATAGAAGGGAGAAAGCTGGCAGAGGGAAGAGCCCATGCTGAGCATGGCCGGCTGACTTAATGGGACCATGAGAGGAGGGGGAGGGAGAGGAAGAGAGGAGCCACCAACCAAGAGATGCATCCCCGGGCCTGAGAGAGCAGCTTAGCCTAAATGGCAGTTATATAGGGATCAGGCTGGGGAAGGGAAGTGGAAGCCCCGCCCCTGGGGGGATGGGTTTAGGGTGGGGAGGTGGCTGAGAAGTGCTGGGAGGAGCCACAGGTACTGAGGGATGCTGGGAAAACTGGGAGGAGCCGTACTGAGACTTGTCCTGGGTTTGAGGCCTAGCAGTCTCTGCTCTGTGAATGTTAGTGCAGTACCTGCAGAGGCCAGAAAATGTTGTTCACAGGTTGCATGCTGGGAACTAAACTGAGGTCCTCTGTAAGAGCAGTGCACGTTCCCATATGAGATCTTTCTTTTGTCCTTTTATAAAATTTATGTTTCTTTGTTGTGTGTGTTATGATTGTAGGTAGGTTTTCCATGTGCACATGTAAAGGTCAGAGGAGAACTTGCAGAAGTTGGGGTTTAGTGCAGGCCATCCGTCTTGGAGGTAAAACCTTGACCTGCCGAGTCACCCTGTTGGCCCTGTAGTGCTTTTCTTATGTTCTGTCTGTCTGACACCGACAGCTAGTGAAGTAGCCACCCTGCGAGAGTGGCCGTACTAGGTGCGCCCTGTAAGCAAGCTGTCCTCTAAACACTGCGTTTTTTCTAGGTGTTTTACCCATGCATGTTTATTTTTAAAGCATCTTCTCTTTGCCACCCAGGGGTTGGAATAATTAAAACTTTTTTTTCTTTTTAGATTTATTTATTATATTTTACGTGTATGGGTGTTTTTGCAGAGTATCTCTTCACTATATTTGTGCTTGGTGCCTGTGGAGGCCAGAAGAAGGTGTCAGATCTCATAAAGCTGAAGTCACAGATGGTTGTAAAGCTACCATGTGGGTGTTGGGTATTAAACTTGGGACCTCTGGAAGAGCAGCCAATTTTCTTAACCACTGAGCCATCGCTCCAGCCTCTGTAATAATTTTTAAAATTGTTTTGCTTAGTTTAAATCCTTTCTACTACATTCTCTCGGATTGTCCTCTTTTGAGCTTGATAGTGTGTGCAACACAGTCTCTGCTGTTATGTAGTTTTAATCCTTTTGTGTTTTCTGTGATTTTGAATACTCTCTCTTTTAGATAAGTGTAGGCAGAAGTTTCTGTCCTGGAAGCCGCTCCCAAGTAACCATACAGAGGCTTAATATTAATTATAAGTGCTCAGCCAATAGCTCAGGCTTGTTATTAGCTAACTCTTACATTTACGTGGTTTGGTACCTTTTCTCAGTACAGCATGTCCATTTTGCTTCTCTGCATCTGCTTGATACTCCTCTGACTCAACCCTTCTTCCCAGCATTCTGTTTGATTCTCCCCCAACCTTATCCTGTTCAGCTGTTGGCGAATCACCTTCTTTAATGAAACCAATCATAGCAGCATACATTTATACAGTGTAAAGGAATATTCCACAGATAAGATATTTTATAAAACCAGTGTATGTAGCATATCTTTAACAATCAATAATTGTAATAGAGTTCATTGTTTGCTTCTAAGTTTTTCTGTGAATGACTTGGGTGTAAACACAGCTTATTCATCTCTGTAAGATTTAAACTGTCAGTTCAGAAATACTCTAAATTGTTAATGATATTGATTGAATATATGCTGTTTGTGTAAGTAATTTTTTCTCAAGAACGGTACAAACAACAACATGAAAGAAAAAATATGCCATTTGACTTCGTTGAAATATACATAATTTTGAAGCTGAGCATTAATAGTGAATGAAAAATCCTTTAGAACCATTATATTTAAAATGTTTTTGTTAAAGGAAACTAACTCCATTTGTTTCTAATATTAAGTAATAAATGCTTTGCCAAAATGAAGCATTATTTTTGTTGGGAATCACTCAAAACACTTGGGCCTCCTCTGGCTTGTAATCTTGTTAAATTTTCATCCATGAAGTAAAACCTAATTATATGCAGTTGCTGGGCTCTAGCTACAGACGATTCAATGTAAATAGAAGTTAACTCATTAAATTTATTTATTGAAACATGAAATGTTGAGAATACTTTATATTAGGATTAAGAAAAAAACTTTCTTTGCAAATGAACCATAACTGTCTTTCTCTTCAGTCCCTACGTGGTGAAGTATTATGGCAGTTATTTCAAGAACACAGACCTGTGGATTGTCATGGAGTACTGTGGGGCTGGCTCTGTCTCAGACATCATTAGGTTACGGAACAAGACAGTAAGTATTCAACACTCTTTCCTTAATCTCATTTAAAGGTTCCACTTTAGAATCTGACTAGTATTTCGTTACAAAGAAAACATTAGTGGAAAAAAAGGAGTTGAGAATTGGCGTGCATCTTTCTAAGGCAGATAGAGTCACCTGGTGACCTCTCAGGTACTGGGCAACTGCCAGTCCTTTGAGAGTCAGAATATACGTAGTAATCTAAGTTCAGTAAATGATGCTGGAATTCTATTTAAACTTTATAACATTCATTACATTTCCTCATCTTCATTTTTCTGTATTACCATTTTTAGCTGGTAAATAGATGAAGTTACATTTCTGAATTTTTGAAAATAATTAAAATTTTTTTGTTTTTCAAATGTCCAACAGGTGTGTGGAAATGAAAGTGCTAGATTACACACACGCACGCGCGCGCACACACACACACACACACACACACACACACACACACACACGTGAAGTGAATTTACTGAAGTGTACTACTTAATAAAACCTAACATCTAAGGCTCAGTGATCTTTTAATGTGGGTGGCTAAGAAGAATTATCAATGAAATGATTTGTAATTCTGTGGAACAGTACTTTAGTTTCTATATGAAGTTACTATATGCTGTCAAACATGTCTTGGTAAAATAAATTCAGAAAAAGTACATAACTACTTGAATCAATTTGTGGTTAACCAGAATCATTTTAAAGTTCTGATTGGTGAAATACTGGGACGTTTATTCTAATTTTTTTCTGTGGAGAAAATAAATAGGATTTCTTTAAAAGGAAGTGAAACAGAAGTTTAAATAATCCTTGTTTTGACAGAGGATTAAATCATCTGTGACATTTTAATTAAGTATCTTAGAATTTCTATTGTTCTTAACTAGCATTTATGTAAATCATATGATTTTTGAGTGGCAGAATAATTGAAATAATTACACCCTAGTTAGAAGAGTGTTAGAAAGTCATTTCAGGGCTAACCTCACTCCATTTGGTTTTTAAAATGATCAAATAAGAGATGGAGTAGAAGCATGTGAAATAGAAAATTTTAAACATCTATTTTCATGGTTTTAAAGTATTAATGTTACTATTTTGAGTACAGAGTAGGTAGTTGATTCAAGAAGTTTCTTCCTTGTACCAATCATTACGAGCTGTGAAAGTACAGTTCTTATAGGTAGACATGGCTATGACCACAATCTTGAAGAATTAATTGGCTTCACCACTTAGCCTCTGAGGGGTTCTGCCCCTTCATATCCTTTGTAAGGAGTCAGTCCCCTGGCATGTTGGGATCCCTGCATTAGGAAGAGCCCAGTCACTATTTTCACAGAGTAGTTAACATCTATTCATGAAAAAGACTAGTGGGGGTTGTCTGTGCTTCTTGCCTTGTTTGGCAGTTTGTGTCATTTTTCAAGAGCATTAGTAGACTTGCTGTCTGGTACAAGACCATCCCTCCCATTTATTATCTAAAAGGACTAACATTGTTTGGGGACTAGTAATAGAAGGATATGTTTCATTTCTTTTTGGGGTTTTGGGAATTGAACCTAGCCCCCCCATCAGATTCACTCTAGTAGTTGTTTTCATGGTCATAAAACAGTGCTTTTCATGGCCACTTTAGGATTTATGTGCTCTGTTGTTTTTGTTATATGCTTTGTTGTTTAATTCTGTGTGCACATTATCTATCTATCATCTGTCTGTCTATCTCTATCTATCTATCTATCTATCTATCTATCTATCTATCTATCTATCTATCTATATCTCTCTATCCATCCACACATGTATCTATCAGTACATAAACACTTGGCATTTTTATTTACATTGGCAATGCTTATAATTATCCATGAAGTTTTGCTTTAATTGCTTTTTTATGTCTCTCCACATTTCCCAGTTGCATGCAGAATCAACTTTTTTTAGATGTGTAAGATGGTGATTAAAGTTTTTTGAGATGTATTTTACTGTTTAAAAACATGAATTGCTTTTATTTTTTTCTATGGTACTGGTGATCGAATGCAAGTGACTCTTGCATGCTATATAAGTTCTCCATCACTGAGCTGCACCCAGAGCCCTCGCTTTGGTTTTGTAAATCTTGGTTGACAGTTTCTTTAGTATTGGAAGATGCCATCTCATGACTGTCTAGCTCCTTTGTCTCTTCTAGTAAGTTTTGTGGTTGTTTCTTTGAAGATAATCTGTTACCATTTTTAGGATTTAACCTTTGGATTTCAGAAGCTTTGCTTTGATGTACCTAGAATGGGCTTTTAACATCTTTAAAGGTGTTTGTGACTTGTTTTGATGAGTCTCATGTGTATAATGTTTTGGACTTTATCCCTTGTTTTGATGAGTCTCATGTATATAATATTTTGGACTTTATCCGTTGTTTTGATTGTACCTAGAACAGTGGTTCTCCTCCTTTCTTTCTTCCCCGTCTCACCCTGTGGTGAGTGATTCTGGGATCCTTTCTTTTTTTCTCGATTTTCATCATTTTGGTCTGTGTCTGATTATCTTTGAAATAGTGTCTCTAATTCTAGCACTCAAGAGGCAGAAGCAGGCTGTGTGAATTCTTGAACTCCTTGAGTTCAAGGCTAACATGGTCTACATACTTAATTCTAGGTCAGCCAGGGCTATGTAATGAGATTCTGTCTTTAAAAAAAAAATGGAGCTGAGGGATGTAGCTTGGTAGGGTGCTTGACCAGCATGTGTGAAGCCATCAGTTTAATCCTTGTAATAGCAACAGTAACAAAAATAAAAATAAAAATAGAGATGATTTGAATCTCTGAATATTGATGTCTTCTTCCACCAGAGGCTTTTTGCTTGATTCTGTCAGGTAGCAATTCTGGACCACATTAATCCAGTCTGGATCAAAGATATTTTGAATCTGGCCTGCTTTTATAGGATGTAGAGCATAGTTGGTCTTTCTTGTCAGACTTTCTTTGGACCTCCAACCCACAAGTAATGCATGGAACCTTATTATTAATTATGAAAGCTTGGCCTTTAGCTTAGGCTTGTTCCCAACTAGCTCTTATAACTTAAATGAACCTTTTCTGTCACTCCCACATGGTTCTTTACCTCTCCTCCATTCTGTATATCTTACTTACTGGCATCTCTTGTGCATCTAGATTCATCTCCAGTTCTTCTCTCTCCCTGGAAGTCCTGCCTGTTCTCTTCTGTCTAGCTATTGGCCAGTCAGCTCTTTATTAAACCAATCAGAAGTTGCCTTTCACACAGTGTAATCAAATATCCTGCAATAGTAGGGCTAAATGACTCCTTGGAAAGTCCTAATGTTGATCCTCCTCGTTCAGAATTTGTTCTTTGTTTTGTTCTCTTGGACTTTATTCCTTAATTTGTAGGTATCTTTTGAGAAAAGCCAGCTTTGTTCAGCTTATATCTCTAGTTTTCTTTCCTCATTTTTGGCTTAGAAAGAAGATGGTGCTTCTGTGTCATAGAATATTATTTTAAGATGTGTTACATTTGTTTATGTTGTGGAACATTTGTTTAATGATGCAAAGATGTGCTGCATTCTTTTATGTTGCATTTGTTTAACTCTGTGAAGCTGTGTTTCTTTGCCTGTCTAAAACACTTGATTGGTCTAATAAAGAGCTGAACCGCCAATAGCAAGGCAGGAGTAAGGATAGGGGGAGCTGGCAGGCAGAGAGGATAAAATAGGAGGAGAAATCTGGGAAGAAAGGATCTAGGAGTGAGAGAAGGAGGAGGACTCCAGGGGCCAGCCACCCAGCCACACAGCAAGCCATGGAGTAAGAAGTAAAGAAAGGTATATAGGATAAAGATAGAAGCCCAGAGGCAAAAGGTAGACTGGATAATTTAAGAAAAGCTGACTAGAAATAAGCCAAGCTAAGGCTGGTTATTTATAAGTAATAATAAATCTCCATGTGTTTATTTGGCAGCTGGGTGGTGGGCCCCCAAAGAGCCAAAAGAGTAAAACAACAACAGCAACTTCAACAACTACACTTCTGTACCTGACTGGTCATACACAGCCTTGTCCTGGTCACACACAGTCTTGTCTTGGTCACACACAGCCTCCTTGTCCAGGTGGTTAGCTCTTTCAGTAGCAGAATGCTGTGGAGCATCTGGCACACTGTTGGCACAGCAGAACCCTTTCCCACTGGCTCCTCCGGGTTTGCTCTAGCAGCCTCTAACTTATCTGCTGTTCATTCTGTGTGTCATTTGGGGAAGGGCTCCATTTTTTTCTTGTGTAGAAATCTATTTCTCGTGAGACAGTTACGTATCCTTTCCACTTGACTACTAAACCTACTCTGCCAAAACTGAATTTGCGTGGCTCTGTATTTAGTCTCTCTGTTCTAGTTAGTCTATGGACTAGACTATTTTTGTAGTAAAAGCAAACTTTTAAATCTGTGGCACACTTGATACCTGGGATGCAATTTCCCTTAATTCTCCTTTTTCCCCTTGATCTCCCACATGGTGCTAAGAAGAAGCTGTCAAGTTCCACAAAAGGTCTTGCTGTTTTTATATTTGGAATTGTATTTAACTTGTAATTTGGGTCAATTGACATTTCATCGTTCATAGTTATAGAATGTCTTTATTTTATTTTATTTTATTTTTTACCTTTCTAGAGCTTTACTGGGAGAGAGGAAGAGGGAGAGAGGGAGAGAGAGAGAGAGAGAGGGAGAGGGAGAGAGGGAGAAAGGGAGAGAGGGAGAGAGAGAGAGAGAGAGAGAGAGAGAGAGAGAGAGAGAGAGAGAGAGAGACACCACATGGAGGAAAGAGAATACGGAAAGAGAGAATGTGGAAAGAGAGGGCATGCCCGCTTTTTAGGCTGGGACGCTGTCGCAGGCTGGTGACGTAATCAAGGACATAATCCTTACATCCCAGACTTTCGCTTATTATAAAAAAAAAAGCAGGTAGATGGGAATAGGGGCATCATTCCTCTCAAAAGCTGCTTCCAGCTGACTTTTGGACGTTGGTTAATATGTTTCAAAATCCATCTGGACAGGCCAGATCTACCTCAGATAAATGCCAACATAAAATAATAATGATTCTTTTATCTCTCTAAGTTTTTTATCTGTGTCACCAGCATCTTGTCAAACAGAAGGTTCCCAGCCACAGCCAAGAGGGATACATGTCTCCCGAGCAAACAGATGACAGACAGCATCCCACAACGCCTGTCTACCTCGGAAGACTCCCCTTCTCCATTCCCCAAAGATAGAATGTCTTTATAATCAGTTCTCAGAAGAGTAACTTCTCTGCTCATGTCTTTCAATGCCCTTCTAGGTCATTTTGAAAAACCCTGTACATTTTAAACTGCTTTGTTTCTAGGGGCTTTGCCATCTCTCTCTCCCACTGTCATGAATGGTGCTTTTTTTCTGCTTCTACTTTTTAGTTGGTTACATAATAATTTTTGCATATTATTATTATTCATGATTGCATACTCAGACCACTTTGCATTTGTTCTATCCCTGAGCCTGTTGCTTGATTTTTTACCAATTATTTGTTTATTTACTTTCTACCAGATACCCTTCTTGTAATTGAACTAATAAGGTCCTGTTTGTTTCTTTGTATTGGTTCTTGTCCAAAGCACTAGTCCTTCCTTTTTTATCTTTTCTTTTTTAAAAAACTTTTATTATATATATTTTTGTTTTCATCATACATTTTATATACACATATGTTATGTGATCCCATGAGAGTCTGTTAAAGATGAACAAGAATTTATTAAGTTATTAAATGGGATAATACACTCATGGATACAGAACAAAGTGAACCGCTGTCATTGTCCTCCATTCTGTCCAGGGGTGAAGGGAACCAACTGTTTGGTCTCCGATTACCCAAGAGAGAGCCAGCGTGCCCCTTCCTCAGTTTTAACTGGTCACATACCCAGAAAGGGCCACGCCCATCGGGCCAGATAGCCCAAAGGTCATTGGCTGAATGGAATGAATTTCCACAACACTTCCCCTCTTTTGTCTAAATAAATGGGTTCTAACACATAGCTATATACAATAAGAACAATTATCAAGTGTAGCTAGAGTTTTCCTGCCTGGCCCACAGTCAGGATAAATCTCTTTCAC
>CABHPP010099620.1:0-16132 GCA_902168425.1 Peromyscus attwateri
ATGTTCATTTGAAGAGACAATTAAATACATTGTTATATCAAGTTCATTAATAATAAGTGCAAACTTCTAATTAGTTCAATAACAAAATTAGATGAGTGCTGTGGGATGTTCTGTATGGCAAATGTGTTGCTAATAAAACACTGATTGGCCAGTGGCTAGGCAGGAAGTATAGGCGGGACTAACAGAGAGAATTAAAAGAACAGGAAGGCAGAGGGAGACACTGCCAGCAACCTCCAGGACAAGCAGCATGTAAAGATGCCAGTAAGCCACGAGCCATGTGGCAAGGTATAGATTTATAGAAATTGATTAATTTAAGATATAAGGACAGTTAGCAAGAAGCCTGCCATGGCCATACAGTTTGTAAGCAATATAAGTCTCTGTGTTTACTTGGTTGGGTCTGAGCGGCTGTGGGACTGGCAGGTGAAAGAGATTTATCCTAACCATGGGCCAGGCAGGAAAACTCTAGCTACAAACGGCGCCAGAACGTGGGGCAGGAATTTCCACTTAAAACCTGGAAAAGCATAAAAAGAAGATTCTAAAACGGAGTTAAAACAGCTTCCTAGTTGTCTTTCTCAAGTTAGCTGCAGTCTGCAGGCTTGAGCTACTGTATGGCGGGTTCCTAGTGTGAGTGTTTGACCTGCAGTATGGCGGGAATGAGGCATCTGCAAGTGGCACATTAAGCTGCGTGGTGGATTTAGCCTTTGCTAGTACAAAACAAAACAAAACAAAAAAAGAGGTTTCTGGGCTAAATGCTGCTTTGATAGAAGCATAGACCCACGAAGGCTCCCAGAGCTGATGGTAAACATATCACTGCCATGTTGGGAAGCTGAGGTGGGCGGAGCCAGCAGCCATAGCGCAGTTTCAGTCTTAGAATGCTGCAGTTTAAAGTAACAGGTTCACAATAAGACAGATTCAGATGGAACAAGACTTTAAATGCTTTAAAATGTGTGTAAAAATGTACATAGGCTTCAAAGAGAGAGAAAAAGGAATATATACAGTTATATAAAGAAATAGTTTTGAAAAATGAAGTCTTTAAAGAGACAGTAAAGGTAGTATAAAATATAAGCCACGTAAAGATGGATATCACACAGAGAATCTGCATTGTGTTGTCTTTGGGATTCTTAACTGCAGAGAGATATTTGATTGTAAAGGAAGCTGAGTTAAACCAATATGTATATTTTAAAGATACCTTGACTTCAAAATTTGGATGTAAGGATATGTTGCTTTGGAAAGGAAGCTCTGATTTTGTTTCCACAGAAAGCCAGAGGCTATGGATTTGTTCCAGATTAAGATACATCAGGTTTGACCAGCCAAGACCACCTGAAAGGTCTCCGATGACACCATGGCTCAGATGATCCAACATCCAGAACCGTTTCAAGGCAACTGGCTCAGACGATACACTCTCATGGACTACTCCATAATTCTAAAATTTTCTTTGTGTCCCCATAAGATACAGCGCCCCCCTCCAGCAGGAAGTAGTAAGAGAAGCTACGCCCAAATTTCCAAATTATATGTAATTTACTTTGTTAAGGTTAAAACCTTCCTTTTTGAAAAAAAAAAGGCGGGGGAGTGCTGTGGGATGTTCTGTATGGCAAATGTGTTGCTAATAAAACACTGATTGGCCAGTGACTAGGCAGGAAGTATAGGCGGGACTAACAGAGAGAATTAAAAGAACAGGAAGGCAGAGGGAGACACTGCCAGCAACCGCCAGGACAAGCAGCATGTAAAGATGCCGGTAAGCCACGAGCCATGTGGCAAGGTATAGATTTATATAAATGGATTAATTTAAGATATAAGGACAGCGGCTGTGGGACTGGCAGGTGAAAGAGATTTATCCTAACCATGGGCCAGGCAGGAAAACTCTAGCTATAGATGAGGGCTAGAAAGATGGCTCAGCAGATGAAGGTACTTATCACCCAATCTGAAGATCTAAGTTCAATGCCTGAACACACACGTAGAACTAACTTCTGCAACTTGCCTTCTGACATCCACACTCATACCATGGCACATGTCCCTATGCACTTATACACACACACACAGACACACACACACACACACATACACATTCCCTCACACACAAACAAAAGAAAGCATTTTAGAATTCTTCTTCTCATCCTCTAGTTCTTTCATCTTTCCATCCCTTCTTCCACTATGTGCCCCAAGTCTTGGAGGGCTGTTGTCCAATATTGTCTCTTGTTTCCCCAACGTTGACTATTTTTGACTCTATTCACCATCATCCTCTGCAAAGAAGATGCTTCTCTACTCAAAGAAAGAGAATAGCACTAGTCTACAGATATAAACAAAAATGTTTAGAGAGAATATTGACATCATGTCCAATAAGCAAGTAATGAAGTAGGTTCATCCTTGGGCTTCTGATCTCGCCAAGTATGGGCTTTGATCCAATTCACAGTACTTGGTTAAGTAGTTAGAAGAAAAAGCAGCCTCCTCCACAAGGGAAGAAGTACACTTAAATTAGTAATGAATTTCAGTAGGATTTGAGAGAATTGAATATACACAAAAATTTCTATAATATTTGCAATACTAGGGACCCAGCATTTTAATAAACAATGACATAAACTTTACAAAAAAAACCCAGCTTGGTCACAAAAAATATATTAACTCAATAACCCAAAAGATGAAACATCATATTAGGTTTTTGGTTATATCTTCTTATAAGATATCTGTGACAAACTTTGTATAAACAGAAAAATCTATGAAGCATTAGCTTAATGTCTAAGATAATTAGTTGACAGAACTAGTGACTAATTTTCATAAGCTATGAAAATTCTATCTTGGTCACTTTTTCTCCTTTGCACTTAGTTCATGGAATCAGCAATTTTGTCCTGAGCTACACATTTACCAGCTAATTATTTCCAGAATACTGTGATGCTTATTTGATTATTTTTTACTTTGCTTTATAAATGTGCTTATATCCAAATTTGGTTTATTACTATCATGTTCTCCAAATATGTGAAATAATAAAACCATCCTAATTGCATGGTTTTAGGATATCATTGGCTGCTATGATCATCAGCTGCAATTAGGTGGGTTTATTATTTCACATATTTGGAGAACATGATAGTAATTAATAATCAAATAATCATCACACTATTCTGGAAATAATTATCTGGTAAATGTGTAGCTCAGGACAAAATTGCTGTTTCCATGAACTAAGTGTACAGGAGGAAGAGTTACCAAGCATTAAAGGAACTGAGAAGGTAGCTCTGTTGGTTAAGCACTTCCTACATGAACATGAAAAACTGCATTGGATATCACGCACTCATAAAAAACAACCACAAAAACCAAACCAAAACAAATCTAATGCCAACAACAACAACAACAAAAACTGTACCTCTTAAAGCTCAAAAGCTTCTGTACAGCTAAGGAAAATTTGAATGAAGAAGAAATCCACAGAATAGAGAAAAAATTAGGATGGAAAACTATTAACAAGGTTGTTTGATACAGCTGCAAGGAAGCATACTACTTCATATTTATCTATAAATATATAAATATATACAATGCATATATATACATGTCACATGTGTATGTTAAATGAGGTTATTCCATTTGGTCTAACAAAATTCCCCACAAGAACTACAGAATAACAAAATCCATAATAGCAGGCATGAGGAACATCCTTTCAAATGATTGGTTAGGACCATCCAATGTCTTTCAAAACAATACAGGTTATTGCCATTGTCTTTTGTTACCTCCGCAGACGTCAAAAGTCAGTGAAGACACTGAACACTCATGACATAGGAGAGGGGAGCTAGATCTAGCAGGAAAGCCTCCTTCTTATCTAGCTTCCATAGTACTATAAAGTAATTTTCAAGTTGCTAAGGGAAGAAAGCAATAAATTGCCCTACCCAGCTTTAACACCTACGAATCACAACAGTTACCAGATGACAAGATATCCATAAAGGTTCACTAAGTAAAACTCACATATTGGTGGGAACCCAAAGATGTATAATAGGACTTAAGGCCAACTCATAAGGAGGGAAATCATGTCTGGTACCAGAAACCTAGCCAATCAGAAAGGTAGTTGAAAGTTATGTATCTTAGAAGAGAATCTACCAACACCACTTAAATAGACCAGCATAATTCCCAACTAAATACTTACACCCACAGAGAAGTGTATGTATCATCCTTCATTAAGGACATTTGTGTTTATAGCAAATGTAAACCAATACAGAAACTCCAAACTGAGGACAATGCTTAGGTCAACAGACTGAAGATCCAGAGCCAGTGGATACATCTTCATCACAACTCCTACCTCTCTGTCTCAAGAAATGTTGCAGACTATGGGACAGAAAGATTGTAGAGGCCAGAATACCAAGTATTTGGTCTCCTAGAAATGGTTGTACAAACAACACACTAACAATGACAATATCAATAGACATGTTATTATAGAAGGGGAAAATATTGTGGGGTCCTGCCCCCAGCAAAAGAAATATAGACACTCATTACTGCTGAGAGAATGAAAATTAGCCTCCCTTGGGGACGAGTTCTCTAATTTGCTACCCAAAACAAAGCTGTCAACCCTGAAACCATGTATACACCAATAACAAAAAATGGACTTAGAAGATTGTATTCATACATTTTTGAATACACATGTATGCTTTTTTGTGTGAAACAATAATAATCAAAGAAAATGAAGTTATGAATTTGAGAGCAAGGATGGAACATGCAATGTGAGAGAAAGGAAAGTTAGGGTTACATAAGTATGTTTTAAGTAAAATGTATTTTAAAAAAGGAAAATAAAAGCAGACATAGTGATGTATACTAGTAAATCCCAGCACTGATAAGGACTAGACAGATAGATCCTTTAGACTTGCTGGTCATTCAGTCTAATCTATTTTGGTAATCCCAAGGCCCCAATGAGAGATTGTTTTATAAGAAGATGATTCTTGATGGGATTAACTCTGTCTTCCATACACAAATATACACATGTACCTGTGCACACAAATACACATATAGGCATGTGGAAACACATGAACACACACACATTCAAGTACACATGTGCACACACACACACACACACACACACACACACACATACACACACACACACACACACACAAACAAACACTCACTCACAAATACCAAGCTAAAGATGCAGCAATAATGCCAACTGACTGATGGACTTACGAAAATCCAAACCAACTAGAAATTTTGTCAAAAGCCCATAGAAATAGTGAAATTATGTAACATTGTCTTCACAAAGCTAGCAAGAATCAAGTGTATTTAAGGAGAAGAATGTATGAGAAAGAATGTCACTGAGTAATACTTTGGTTGGGTGGCATTGGGATTGCCCATGGCTACCACCCACAACCACATTCTAATGTTACTGAGATCTCACAAGCACCACCACCCACAGAGTGGAGAATGCCTTAGAAAGGAAAGAAGCAGAAGACAAGGGATCATCAAGTAACACAACTGTAAGGAGTTTCCCGACCTCAGAGAAATCAGTGAATTGGGAGTTCTAAAAGAATTCATTACTTTGAGAAATATTTAGACTGGAAATATTTATACAGGAAACTGATACATTAATATTGATTCTAGGCAGTTTTATGAGGATGGAAAAATAATCAGCTTCAACTAAGGTTTTTCAACATATTATCTCTATTCATCATCTTTATTAGTGGCATGGGCCACAAGATTTAATGATTTTTAGCTTAAAGAAATAAACATTTAAAACTCGTTTTCAGTTTATTATATGTGTCTATACATGGCAATGTCAGATCCTGTCTGGAAAACATAATAAGGTCTTCAATAAAATGCAGAGTACTGATACGAGAGAGAGAGAGCTACAGGAGAAGAGAAGGAAAGCCCACGATGAACCAGAAGCAGAGGATCCAGATGCCTCAACACCAGGGTTTTATGTTTAAGAGTCTTAATTTCTCTGTCCCCTTTTAATGTGAACTGACTTCTATGATTTTCTATCTACTTCTTCTTGTTGAACTCTATTAGTTTTATCAGACTGTTTTCTTGTTTTTCATATGGCCATAACAAATTCCCAGTCTGTATGAACAACTTTCTTAAAATTGTAACCCATCTCTTATATCATGTAATGTCAAACAAAATTACATTATTTTTGCAATTTGCCTTTCTCCCCAATATTCCCTAAATAGACACAATGGAAACATATATATATATATATATATATATATATCCATATATATATTCTTATATTCCTAGTTTGACAGGTAGTTTCATAAAGAAGCAATTTAAATCATTTTTGTATTTTAAAGTTTGATCTATATTACTCAACATCACTGTCAGAGAATATCAAAAGAAAAGAAAGAATGCTTCAAAAAAGAAGACTTTACTCCCAGGCCTATTTCCTATGTTCTGAAGCTTTTGGTGCATTCGAAGGGCAATTTGAGAAATTAAGAACAATTAAGGCAAATTCGAGCTGTTTTGACACTATGCACAATTCATTTGTTCAGAAATTTCTGGGAAATTTATAATTAAATTAACTATTAATTTTGGATTTAATTACATGTTACAATAGCTGTAATAAATTAAAGTCTCAAAAGGTCAGCACCTAAACATATGGGTGCTTAAAATATTCTTTTTGCTTTGTCATTTTCCTGGTAGTCCTTGGGAGTCTTCCCAACAGTTTAAAAGAGACCGTTATGTAATAATGAAACCCAAGAATGGTTATTCAATAGCAAAATGAAAGACCAAAGACCCCCAAAGCAATTAATTCTTTTATAAACCTCATCACATTGATTGTATTTTTTTATTACAAAACAAATAAAAGTGCATGGAAGTCATAAATCATTTTTAGTTGGAAAGAAAAATTTGATTTGGAATATTCAGTCTCCTTTTGCTGAAGTTTGCTACAATAGAGATTTTATTAGTTAATTTTGTCTACTCATAACTTTAGAATATGGTTATATAACAATGAAATTATATATATATATATATATATATATATAGTTGGAGATGAGGTTCTTCTTCACAATACATTTCAATTAATACTCTCAAAAATTATAAAATTACCTTCAGTCACAACTTTTATATTCTACAAAATTCTTTCACCAAAATTGTGCTTATTAAAATCACAGTAAACTCTGTTGTTGGTACTGTATATATTATTAGTTTCATGATTCTGAGACCAGAAGATATAAAAGTTGACAGAATGAAGTATAGGCACACAACTCTACCTTAGAATGAGAATATATCGTTCATTGCATCTGATATTGTACATCTTCTTTTTCTGTGACTAAGAAAAATTTTATAGGGAAAATAGTGAGTAAAATACCTTTTCTATACTCCATACCTGTAACATATCTCAATATTTTGCCTTGTATTTCAACTTAAAATTTTCTTTTTGCTGTTTCCTATTTCCAACTAAGCTTTTTAGATGAAAGGAGATCAAATTTGAATGAGCAAAAATTATTATATTTACAAGATGAAGTTGGCAGTATTAGCATTAAAACAATCTAGGCATAAACATTGAGCACTCCAAAAATACTAGAAATCTTAAATAGTATTGAAGGAATCATGCAGTTGATTTCAACACCATTTGAACACTGAATTCACAAAGTAAAGATAGTTTTGCTTCTTTTATCATATCCTTAAACACTATTAATATAGTTCTTTTATTCTTTTATCCAAAATAATATTTGTGATGATTATTTGGGAATTTAACATAATGCACTCAGATCACACTCACTTCTCAGTTCTACCAGATCCACCCCCAACCCCTGTATCCTCCTCCCTGCAAGAAAGAAAGAAAGAAAAAAAAAATACTGAGTCCATTTTGTGTTGCCTATATACTCACTGGAGCATGTCAAATTCCCAGTGGCTAGTCCTCAAAGAAACCTGAGTTCTACTCCACCCACATCCCTGCCAGAAGCCATCAGCTGTGAAGAGCTACACTTCAATATCCCCATCACAACTTTTAAGAGTTCTCTTCAATGGCTTCATGTCTACAGTGTTTCTTTATGGGGGAACGAGGCCCTGCTGCAGGGTTTTCACAGAGCATTCTTTTTTTTTTTTTTTTTTTGGTTTTTTTCGAGACAGGGTTTCTCTGTGTAGCTTTGCGCCTTTCCTGGAGCTCACTTGGTAGCCCAGGCTGGCCTCGAACTCACAGAGATCCGCCTGGCTCTGCCTCCCGAGTGCTGGGATTAAAGGTGTGCGACACCAATGCCCAGCTCAGAGCATTCTTTCTGTACCTTTCATTCTCAAACGTGAGTCTACAGTCATTGATACCACTCCTTGGCCTAGCCTGGGCACTATGGGAGAGCCAGACTCAGTAGAATGCACATGGGAGAGCTGGCACACTGACCAACTCAGATATCACCCAGGCCCAGATTCAGGGCTTGGAGTTGGCCCACCACATCTACCCAATCTATGAGCTACTGGAGTTCATGAAGAGGTCAGTCCTGAGGAACAGTAGCCACAAGATCTCCATGACTGGATCAACAGCAGAATATCTGAGAGGAATTTTATTGAAGGTCCAATGATGATGGTGTGTCGGAGACCTTGACCAGACCAATGACTCATTGCAATGACCATTTGTGAGTGGGCCTGATTGGATGAAAGAGTATACTGCATGACACATGGCAGTTCCCAGTGCCACCAGGATGAACAAATATGTGATGGAGAGGTGGGGAAAACTGAGGATCAGAATGGTACATGCCCAACAGAACTAGAGGAGCAGGTTGTGCCCAGAGGTGTTGGAAAGACTTTTTTTTTTCTTTCTGAGGGAGGTTACAAGGGTGGAGGACAGATATGGAAGGACTGGGAAATAAATGCATGATGTGAAATTCCCAACAAATCAATAAAAAAAAATTTGCAAACAAAACAAAAAAATCTGATAGATTTCAAAACAAACAACAACGAACAGATACTTCTTCAGCCTTTACAATCATCGGCAGCACAGAACATGGACTTCTACATGGTTTCTGGTGGTAGCACAGATCAGAGACATCCACGTGGCTTCCAGCATCAGCACAGATCACGGACCTCAGTATGGTCTCCAGTGGTTGCATCGGCAGGCCGTGGACATCAACAGATCCTTTGGCCACAGCACAGACATTGGACAACATCATGGCTCTAGGTAGCAGCACAGGCCCCAGACATCAACATGGCAACATGGCCACAAGCCAGAAGCAGCATGGGCTATGGACACCAAAAGGGGCATCAAGTGGTAGTTAAGGCCAAGGACAGCCACATTGCATATTTGTTCATCCAAGTGGCATTGCAAACTGCAGTGTTTCTCATGGAATATATATATTTTGCTCAAACAGATTCTTACACAAATACTTACTGCAATGAGTCATTGGTCTGGCTTCTGAAGCACCATAAATACTGGACCATTGCTGAGACTTGTCTGGGAAATCCTGCTGTTGCCTAGAGTCAGGGTGATCTCGCAGCTAGACAAGGCCTCTGCAGGCAGGATCCAAGGAAGTTCCAGTCTGCTGCATAGCCCCCTACCCTTGATGCCAGCAACCCCAAAGTTCATGAGGCTCACCAGTTACAACCTTTTTTTTGCTGTCTGCAGGCAGTGCCTCAGTCTACACTCTTCTCCCAGCATGGCAAGCTGCAGGCCAGCTCATAGATCAAGGACCAGTTGTATCCAGCAATGGCATGTTCTATATCCCCTGTGGCCATGCTTCGGTATGTCTCCCATATCCTTCGTTGCCGCATCTGTGGTTTTGCCATTTTCCCTGTGTGCATGGCTCTGCTCTGCCATCTTTCCTTCCAATTTTTGAGTCCATTATTTAAAAGCATCTGCTCCCTCACCGCTTTCCTCTTGCAGCCTCCACTTGTCTCTCAGGCTCCTCATAGCTGCTCCACAGTCCTGGCCAGGGGCCGCCACCATCTTCGATCACAGCCATGCTTCAGGATTTCATCTTGATGGCGATGACATTGCTCTCGGACCTGTTCTGCAGCACCGGCTCTTCCACGCGCTCCAGCAGCTCTTAGATGGAGTAGATGTTGGGGTAGATCCCCTGGAACTGCTAGATCTTGCCCACACCCAGAATATTAACATTGTACTTATAAGACAGAGGATGTTTTGTGTTTAGATGCAATTTTGAACTAGAACTTAAACGATATTTCCACATATATAATATATATACACACATATATGTTATACATACATATATATGTTCACAAAATCAAGTACAAAAATATTGTATACCTGCCATCTTAGAGTACTTATTTCTTTCTTATGTCATTCTTTTCTATCATGTAGACTTGAACTTCTACTTTTGATCATTATGGACTTTCTCTAAAATGAGCTTCCTTTTGTTTTAAGCATGGCTACCATCCCTTAAGACAGTGGTTCTCAACCTGTGGGTTGAGACACTTTTGGAGGTCGACTGCTCCTTTCACAGGGGTCACATATTTAGATATCCTACATATCTGATATTTACATTATGAGTCCTAAAAGTAGCAAAAAGTACAACAAAAATAATTTTATGGTTGGGGATCACCACAACACGAGGAACTGTATTAAAGGGCAGTGTTAGGAAGGCTGAGAAACACTAGCTTAAGAGAATTTACTCTTGCATCACTCTCAAGTCTAAATATTTTCAGACAAAAGTACCACAGTCCAAAAGACTTCACAGGAATAAACAATGGGTAAGGATAAGAAACCAATAGCTGAGGAGTCCCCATAGTACTGGACTAGGCCCTCTGGATAAGTGAGACAGTTGTTTAGCTTTAGGGGGCCTCCAGGCATTGGAACTGGGACCTGTCCTCAGTGAATGAGCTGGGTTGGTTTTTTTTTTTTTTTTTTTTTGGAATCTAGTGCCTATGCTGGGACACTTTGCTCAGCCTTGGTGTAGGGAGGAGGGGACTGGACCTGCCTTGACTGAGTCTACCAGGCTGGTCTGACTCCCCAGGGGAGACCTTGCCTTGTAGGAGGTGGGAATGGGGGTGAGTTGGGGGAAGGCTGGGAGGTGGGAGGAGGGAGGACACGGGAATCCGTGGTAGATATGTAAAATGAATAAAAAAAAAATCTCAATAAAAAAAGAAAAGAAATTCAATTCTGTACTTAAAAAATTAAACAAATATAACAAAAATTCAAAATGATCTAGAATACAAATAAGAATATTGACATTGAATTTATAGTGATATTTAACTAAAAATAATTCACTTATTTCACAGCATTAGTCAAGTTCATGGAAGCAGAGAAAATTTTAAATATTAAATTCATAATTATATGTGTTACATAACAGTATAATAACATATTGCATTATTTTACAAAGTAATTAGAAATATAGACTATCTCTGGAAGCCATATTCTCACCTGTAAGAGTGACTGAGAAAATGTTAAACATGTAATCAGTATTCTGAATCCAAATTATGCTAATTTAAATAATAGTAAATATATTTACAGTAAATATAAAATATGTGGTATGGATAGACATGCAAAAGTTCCTTAGATAAAGGGTCTAAATCTTCAAAATCCTTTTACTTATTGATAAATTCTAGAGTATACAATGCAATATTGTGTCTCTGCCAACTCAGTAATGCCTAAAACATTAAATGAACATTCTGATTTACAAATATGCAAATAAGGAAAGCACAGTTTCTATGATTAACTCTGAATGAAACATTCATCAGGCCTATGTTTTGCAAAAAGATGGTGCCAACCTTGCTTTGCACAGTTGCCATCTCTTTACCACATGGAGAAAGTAAATATGTAACCTTGTACCATTGCCCTGCCAATCATGCCTTCTTTCTGTGGTTCTAGACCATGATAGGTGAATTTTACAAAATTTTACTAAAAGTCTCTTCAGCCTCTTCTTTCTGTACTACTTCTACAGAATTTCTTCTCTTCTTTCATTTTATTACCACTTATTTCTTTTCTAACACGAATGTAAATAATAATAATGGTACAAGGGCTGGTATCATCAGTTAAGACTACTGACTTCTCTTTCACATCTCCTACATAGTGGCTAATATCTATCCATAACTCCAGTTCTGTGGAACCTCTGTGAGCTCTTCTGATTTCTGTGGGCATGAAGCAGGCAAGTGGCGCACAGACATACATGGAGGCTAACCACCCATACACATGAAATAAATGTAAGCTGAAGAATAAAATGACATAAACACGAAAACAACAATATCAAAACCTATCTAAAATTAAACAACTAAAAACTATCTAAAAGTATGTTGTAAAAATTTTACATAGTATTTTCCTACCCTTTTCCTCTGAATTTCTTCCTTCCTTTCATCTCTATGTCCCTCTCTTCATTTCTTCCTTCTTCTATCTTTTATGATTTTTTTCTTTGGGAACAATAATTCAGAATATTACTCAATTACTTTCCCATTGTAAACAAAATGAACATTCAGGTAAAAAAAATCAAAATTTAATTTTCATCAGGATCTTTGTCTTTTATTACTTCTAACAAAAATAGTAACTTATATTTCTACTTGTTTTTAAAATAACAAATTAAGTTTTGTGTAGGTACCAGACTCATCCTTCAAAATTATTAATTATAATTTATTAATTTGGCTGTCAAATTTTGATAATTGATGCCTTTTGATCAAAATGAGGAAAAATGATTTGATAATTTTTCATACTATCTTCTATTTGGAAATAAATAAAATTCAAATAAGGTTACCTTTGATATAAAATCATGAATATGAAGTATGCTGTATTTTTGCTACTTATGTCTAGGATTGAATATAAGGTTCATATTTTGAATTTTTAAATAAAATACCAGCATCTAAATATTTTAAATGTTCTATTGGATACAATAACAGAAATTTTATGCTTATTATTTTAATATTCTATTAAGAAATGAGGAATAAGCAATATCTAGTTCTGAGAGTATAGTTTTAAAATGTGGATTAATCTCAGAATTAAAAATGTTAGACAAATGTGTTGGGAAGTCTGAAGGAAGCACTGTCATGGAGTTACAGGTTTGAGTCAACTAAACCAGAAAGTATAGTTGAGCATCAGAATAAAAATGCCAGAGCATGGAGAGCATAGAGTTGAAGGGAAGGGACAGATGTAGATGAGTAAGTTAGAAGGGAGCAGATGCAGAATACAATAGGGTAGTCAGAAAGATTTTATTTGAGTAGGCTATATCATCAGTAAGGACAGAATCAAGCTGGAGTCTCTGGGACAGTTAAGAGATCTATGGGTCCATTCCTTCACAAAGAAACTGGGAAATCATATGCCACATCATTACGGCCATCACCAACATAATATTAGTTGCTCCCTCCTTTGGGGGTCTAGGTGAGGATGTTGTACCCTTTCCTAAGTTTGATGGGTTCTTGAGCCTGATTTCTAGAATAAAGATTTAATATGCCTCTGTAATCAGATGATCACAATTTACCTCGTTTTAATGGTGACACCCTTATTGCTTGTAGGAATAAGTTACTTATCAGTCTGTTCCTCAGGTGTGGAACTAGATAGATAGTGTTTTTAGATGTATACCATGATTAAAAATTGTCTTGTTCATGTGTTTATTTACAAATACAGTCAAATGTAGACTCTCTGGGAGCAATAAATAACCTGAATAGCTACTATTTTTTTCTTTTTATTATTTCTTTTTTCATGCAATATATTTTTAATAATACTCTTTTCCCCCAACAACTTGTTTAAGATTATCCCCATATCCCAACCCTATTTACTTCATGGGAAAAAAAACAGGGGAAACAACAAAAAGGAAAAACTAAAAATTTAAATAGACAAACTAAAAATAAGTAAATAGAAAGAAAGAAAGAAAGAAAGAAAGAAAGAAAGAAAGGAAGAAAGAAAGAAAACAAAAAATAAAACAAACCATGGAGCTTATTTTGTGTAATCAACTACTTATGAGCATAGGGCCTGCCCTGGAGTGTGTTATATACCTAGTGACACACCACTGCAGAAACCCAGTTTTCCCAGAAGGTATCATTGAAAAACAGCTTCATGGTTAGCAATGGGACTTTGTGTATACTTTCTCCACTTGGTATTGGAATTTCATCTGGTTTGGACATATGTATATCTTGCAAATATTGCCTCAGTCTCTTGAGTTCATGTGTGCATCAGTCCTGTTGTGTCAGGAGATGCTATTTCCTTGGGGTTACCCACCACCTCTGGCTCTTATAGCCTTTCTGCTTCCTCTTCCAGATTGATCCCTTCTCTTTAAAGGGGAGAGTTTGATTAAGGCATTCTATTTAGGAGACATTCCATCTCATAGAGTGGGCCTTAAGTGCAATTAAATTTTGGTTGGTTACCCCTATAACATTTGTAGCACTATTGCACCAGGATACTTTGCACACAGGTCTTTGTTGTAGATCATAGTATTTATAGTTAAATGAAATTAATGATTACTTTCCTTCACCTGTATCATGCAAAATACCTTCTAGCACCAATAACACTAGTCAGGAGGGGTCTGGCTCCTAGTTGGCACTAGCTTAATTTCTTTATATTTGGTGACATATAAAAATGTTTCTTTTGCTATAGGGTCTTACCATCAGGTTATAGAGAGTAAGCACTAACCTTGACAATAGATATTTGGGGAGGTGTGGTCTATGAGATTTCTTTGGTCAACAACTCAAGCAGATATAACCTCTTCCTGAGGTTGAAAGTTTTACTGGGTTCCATAGAAGTCTAGTTGGGACATTGTCTATTCCATTATATGGTGATTCCAATTAAATTCCGTGTGTTTGTGTGTGTGTGTGTGTGTGTGTGTGTGTGTGTGTGTGTGTGTTGTAGTAAACCACAGTAGTAGGTTTCCACATGGCTTTTCAAAAGACCTTTAGTGTTAATTGTCCTTTACTATATGCCCTCAATACTTGACTTCTTACCCCCTCATTAAATCTTCCTAATCTAGTTTGTTACTCTATGATGAAACAGTTGGTATTATTTATATATGTACTATAAATTAGAATTGCCCTGTTCCTGTGATTGTTTGTGAAATGGACTCAAATATTTGCTTACAAAATGTCTCTGGAAAACTACTATTTTTTGCCATATGGAGTAATTTTGAGCAAAGAACAGCCTCCACTGTTCATTCTTCTTTTAAAACCTTAAATAAAACATTCTTCACTGGGAGTAAAGCAAATAACTTGTTGTGAAATTTCGCCAATTAATTGCAGTTCCACTTCTAGTAAGTAATTCATTCGTATGAATGTTCTGAGAAGGCTTAAAGAAGTTTGCATTAAAAATTAACTAGAGTCTAAGAAAGTCACCCTGTAAGAAATTACTGTTGGTAGGCTTGTTTGTATGCTATTGAAAATACTTTAATATACATGTAAACTATTTACTGCAAGCTTATTTTCTGCCTATTTTTCCTGAAAGAAAAATCCTTTTTATGCACATCATCATGCATAATGATTTATTGCTTACCAAATAGATCTTGGAATGCTTTCATGTCAATACAAAAGAAATCTTTAGTCTCTGTTTTTCTCTTTGCAAGGGTTTGTGTCTGATTTTAGACATTCACTACGCTTTGTTAAATGAGTTCTGGAATGATGGATATTTATACTGTGGATGAGCAATTTAAACTTGAGTATTTTTCTAATACTTATAACAAACATTTTTTTTTCTCATTTGAATACATTATATCTGAATATCAACAGGATAAATTCCCAGGACTTGAATTTCACGATCAAAAGATGTTTGAGCTTAGATTCCTGTTTAACTATACTAGACCTCCATAGGGAATGTATCAAGTTAACTATCCCCAAAGAATATATAGGAATTTATTATCAAATTTTTATGCATTTTTAGAACAAGTAAAGCATAACAAATAAATAAATTTTAAACTAATTTTTATTATTATAGAAAATGTATTAATAATGTAGCATAACTTTTAAGGCTTGTTTCTGATATCTTCATGTTTACATGTTTTGTCTACTTTATATATGTAATTTTTACTTTTGCTAATCATTCTGTAAGAATGCCACATATAGTAAAACAACCCTTTATTTTAAATTTATAGATATTTTCTTATGCTGATAACAAAAGTTTGACATATTTTCTGGGAGGGTTACATTGTTTTCAAAATTCTTAGTCTTTTGTATCTTTTTAGATTTTTCAAGCATACATTAAAGGGTTTTTGTCACTCAAAATCTGAAGAATTGTTTCTCCATTATGCTAAAGTGTATGTGTGTGTGTGTGTGTGTGTGTGTGTTTGTGTGTGTGTGTTTGTGTGTGTGTGTGTGTGTG
>CABHPP010099623.1:0-14678 GCA_902168425.1 Peromyscus attwateri
CATTTGATGTCAAGGAGAGCTCGGTGTCTTTTAGTATTCGCTCTACATAGCTGAACTTGCTATGAAACATTTCTGATTGTCTTGGGGAAAGTTGCAGATCCCTCAGTCTTCCTCTGACAGATGAAAATATCTGATTAAGACACTGTTCACCAACTGAACTAGAAATCGCCTTTATCAGAGAAAGCGTATCTATACCAGAAAGCAGCTTATTAAATTAAACCCATATTAAACTGCCCACCACTGTTGAGTTGCCTCTGGATCCCCCCAGATGTCTAGCTGTAAGCATTTTATCACCAAGTATTGAGATATTAATAAGAACTGAGGAATTCAGAGAAGAGTTTCAGAGAGCGGGATGTTAAAGTGTGTGTGTGTGTGTGTGTGTGTGTGTGTGTGTGTGTGTGTTGGGGATAGAAATCGAGGCATTCTATAAGCACTCATCCACTATATCCTAGCCTTAAAGAGGTCATTCTTAGTCTGGCATTTAGGAGACATACTATATGATATGTGATCAGAAATTATCTTTCTGGCCTGGGTCACATATAATAATACCCAGAGAACAGAGGAAGCCATACAAGCAGAAGACACCAGACAGAAGGAATTATTGACCTGAGATTAGTCCTCAAAGGTACGAGCAGTCACCATTTGACTTCATCATCAAAGGGCATCATGTCCCTTTCATTTGGGTAAAGAATGACTGTGTTAGCCTAACCAGCATGCATCACTGGAAAGACAAGCTTTCCTACTCCAACGAGAGCCAAGTCATCCTTTTCCTGGCTCCATGTGAATGGGGCCTGTGTTTCACAGTCTCCATGTTTAGAAGACCCTATTTTGATGTACTGCTCTGCTATTTAAAATGTTTATTTCATTTATGAATGAATTTGTTTGTTGTGTGTACCTATACCCATTCAGGTTTAATAGTTCAAGTTCAATACAGAGGTCAGAGGACAACTTGCAGAAATTGGTTCTCTCCTTCCACTATGTGGGTCTCAGGGATGGAACTCAGGTTTTCAGGCTTGGAGGCAATTGCCTTTAGCCAGTGGTCCATCTTGATAGTCCCTATTAATAAATTTTGAACAAATGACCCTACATTTTCACTTTGTACATTAAGAAATCAGTCCTACCCTCACTATCCATCTTATATTTTCATTATTCTATAAGGAGATTCTATCCCAACTTGCTTTCTATTGTAATAGACCATGACCAAAAGCAACTTGGGGAGCAAAGAGTTTATTTCAGCTGACAATTTGTATATAGTTCCTGCCCTGACTTCAAGGGAAGCAGAGGCCACAGAGGAAGTCTGCTTGATGGCACATGTGCCTACCTTGGGCACATAGAATATAACCAGTAATAAGTGGGCCTTCGAAATGAGCTTCTCCACCCCTCCCCCAGTAGTATTTCCCAAGGTTTCTTCACACTGTAGCATGCATGAGCACTTCTTCTCTTTTTCTTATTGAATAATACTTTTACTTTGGTGGAAGTGTACGTGAGGGGGAGGAGGGAGAGATGGAGAATGAGAGAGGGGGAGGGAGGTTTGTTTAGAACTTGCTGGGTAGTTTAGGATAACCTTGAACTCCTGATCTTCATGTTTTATTTTCCCAGTTCAGGAGATTAGAAGTATGCACCACCATGCCTGGGTTAAGTGATGTTGGGAATTCAACCAAGGGTGTCGTGAATGCCAAGCAGGCACTCTACCAACTGAACTACATCCATGTTCTGGATATAAAGCTTTTATGTTTTGTTTTGTTTTTAATTCTTCATCAGTTGATGGATATTTTGTTGTCTCCACTTTGGGATACTGAGAATGGTGATGCCGTGAGCTTTCATATATTGTTTTATGTGGTCTGTGTTAATTTATCTTGGTCATACACGTAAGACTGGAATTGTTGGGCCACGGGGTAATTGTTTAATCACATAGGAAAGTGGCTGGAGGCTGAAAAGAAAATGATCTGGTTGTTCCATATCCTCGTCAAAATCTTGTGTTCTTACTCTTAGTTTTGGTCATGCTGGGGTGAGCGGTGTTATCTCACTGTGGCTTAAATTTTTATTTTCATGATCTTTAATATGTTGAACACTTTATCTTGCTACTATTTTTGTAAAGTATTTACTTAATTGTCTTGCCCATTCTTAAACAGGATCATCTTCTATTATCCATTTATATTATTATATCTTTTGTTGTTCCAAATCACCTCACAAATTAAGCAGCTTAAAGCAGTAACTTTCTCTTTCCCAGAGGCTCAGGAATCGGAGATTAGTCAGGTGATGTGAGGTCAAGGGCTCATGAGGTTGCAAAGTGCTGGCTAGGATTGAAATCTCGCCAATCCCCATCCTCCCTCCAAGAGGAACCACTTCCAAGCTTCAAGTCCTCACTCTGTGGACCCATCCAGAGGGCTGCCCACATGCACAAGCTGCCTCCTACCACAGCAAGGGGTCCTAGAGAGATAACACCAACACAGAGGCCAAGGTGTTCTTATAACCTAATCTCGGGAACGATTTACCTCAGTTTATTCTATTGGTCACACAAGGCAGCTCCAAGTTCATACTGAAGGTTTGGGTACTAGGTGGCAGAGAGCCTTAAGGACTGTTTGGAATCTGGTTATTACACTTGCTTCTTTTTTTCTCTTCTAGTTGCCAGTCAATCATTAAGACATCTCAATCATTTCATTGAAAGATCTTTCAAATCCTCCTGCTCAACAGCCCATGTCTGCTGTACTAATCATCCCTGTATTCATTCCAAATCCCACCCCCCACCCCCACTTCAGGCACCACTCAGTATGCATTTCATATACAAACTGTTAATATATCAAGTTTTGTTTATTATTCAGATTTGTTTTATTATTCAGTTATATGTACCTGTGTTGCTAAGACTAGACACATGGGGATATTGAGCCATTGACATGCAGCTAATCTCACTGAGAAAACAATACTCTTAAATTTTGAATTCAAGCAGTATGAAAAATATGTTTAGTGCATGTTAAGTTGACAACATTTCAGATATACTGAGTTAAGAAAAATGTTACGAAAATTAACTTCCCATGTCTCTTTTCATTTTTAAGAAACATTTTAAATTTTGCATGTGATTAAATTCTATCTGTATTAACCAGCAATGGCCTATCACATTCAATTCCAGCTGACTGATTTGGGCCCAAAAGAATGTAGGCTCCACCTTATGATTATCCACCCTTGTTTCCCACTTACTCTTCCTACTCTTCCCACACATGTCCCTCCTGGAGGTCCCTGCTCACCTGGTGACTTTCTGTCCCTCTGCTTTAGCTCACACATGCCTTATATCACAAAAGCTGTTCTGCTGTTATCCTTTCTCAAAACTATCCTGACATCTAAACCTGATCTTCCTGAACTGTCTTTACCCTAGCTTGCATTGAGCTTCCCTTTTCTGAATTTGAATTACACTTCTAATATGTAGACGAATTGCTAAGCGGTCTTAATAAATAAAAAAACAAGGAGCCAGAATTTGGGATTAAAGCCTGAGAGATCAGAGGAGTAGGAAAAGCCATAGCTAACCTCACCTCACCAACTCCGCAGCTTCCAAGGAGACCTACTTCCTGTCTACCCACGTCTATATGCCTTGCTGTTCTGCTATCTGATTTGCTCTCTCTGTCCGGCTACATCACTTCCTCTTCCTGCCCAACTCTGTCACTTCCTGCCTGTCTGTACAGACCTCCAGACCTCCATGGTTAACTAGTGTTGGAATTTAAGGCGTGTGCCACCACGCCTGGCTCTGTTCCCAGTGTGGCCTTGAACTCACACAGATCCAGACAGATCTCTGCCTCCTGAATGATAGGATTAAAGGTGTGTGCTACCATTGCCTGACCTCTATGTTTAATATAGTGGCTGGCTTTTTCCTCTGATCTCCAGGCAAGCTTTATTTATTAGAATACAAATAAGATATCACCACACTAATAAGTATAGCTCACTGCTGCTTCTTGATTATTTATTGGATGCTAATTTTGTGTGTGCACATGTGGGTGTGTTCATGCAGGTGTGTGTGCACATGTGGGTGTGTTCACACATGTGCAGGTGTGTGTGCATTGACACAAGCGCCTATGGAGGCCACAGGTAAACTATAAGTGTCATTCCTCAGCATCTGTCCATCTTGTTTTTTAAGATGAGTCCACTGGGACCTGGAACTCACTTTCTGGGATAGGCTGGTGAGCCTACCAGCCCCAGAATCTATCTGTCCCTGACTCCCCTGCTCTGGATTATAAGCCTGCTGTACTCCCTATTGTTTTACATGTATTGGAGAACGCACTCAGGTCTGCAGATTTGCGTGGCAAACACTTTACCAACCAGGCTCTCTCTCCCAAGTCCCACTAATTCCCTTTCCCAAACTACAAATTTGAAGTGTCACTTAGCTGACCATGCAAGAGGTTTTGTGTATGAATAACTCTTACATTTTGATTGGGGTAAACTTGATTGTGTGGAAAAACATGAGTATAAAATTTGTCAAAATACAAGTGATCCTTAAGTTAAGTACCTATGTCAAAGATGATCCAGAAGCCAACATCAGGATTGAATGACCCACAAGGATGTAACTTACCCAGTGAGTGTGGTAGTCTTAGTGTACCCCTAAGACTGAGACCAACTGTAGAAGGATATGAGGCCCCCTGCTTACAGATAGCAATAGAGAAACAAGAATTATTAAACACTTAGGTTTATATCTTCAGCAGAAAGGGTGGGAGTGGTTGCGTTACTAACCTGATGATCTTTGCTTTTCTGGAGAGCCAGATTTGACCCTAATCCCCGATCCGAAGCATTGTTTCTCCATCAGTAGAACCGATTCTTGTGGAAGAGGTCACAGGTACCTTGCAAACGAGTTTAATGTAGCCATGCCTTTTTGTTGTAGTGATTGTCACAAGGAAACTTTCCCCCAAAGTTGTATTGTGTTTAAAATGTCAAAAAACAAACTGCTTGGAGTTAGACTCCAGAAGTTTGAACAAGCCCAGTTAAGTAGTTCCTACTGAACAGGGTTTCCTTCTTGCCTCTCCTAGTTCACTTCTCTGCCAGCTCTAGAGCCTGCAGGGACCCCCACAGCTCACCGCAGGGTGCACAGACTGTGGACTACCTGCATGAAGTCCAAGGGAATGGGATAGCAGAGCTGGAGGCTTGCAGTTCAACAGCACTTCTCTTCGGGGGTTGCCATTTTCTTATTCTGCGTGTGTAGAGGAGCAGGCTGATGGAGCCCAAGGTTTTAGAGGTATGTGAGGCTGAGTAATGAAATCTTCTGGTTCTTTCTCCTTCTTGCTTAATACCTACAAGTAAGCTCAATGAGCCCTTCTACAATCAAAATATGTTAATATGTTGAAACACTTTTTTATTGAAAATATATTTTGTTTCCCCTCTTCTAACTTTCCCCAGAGTGTCTCCACCTCCCTACCCACCCAACTCCATGCCTTCTTTCTCTCTCTCTTTAGAAAACAAATAGCAAACAAACAAAACCAAATCAGAATAAAGAAAAAAACACAATAAACACACACACAAGCAAAACTCATTAAAACACAAAATCAAAACCCATAGTATATAAGCAAAAGACTAATGAGACAAACATTTCCCAAACAAAGCAATATGAGACAAGAAGTCTACAAAAACACCAGTGAAAAATTTGTTTTGTGTTGGCCGTCTACTGCTGGGAATGGCGCCTGCCCTTACTTATGTTTATATACTCAGTGAGACTCCATTGGAGAAAAATATTTTTTCATTTGCAAGTGGATATCAATTGGAGATAGCTTCTCAGTTAGGGATGTGAGTTCATGTCCACTTCCCACTCAGCACTGGGACCCTGTCTGGTCTGAACCTGTGCATGCTGCCAGTCTCTGTGAGTTCATATGTGCATCAGTCCTGCTGTGTTTGGAAGACACTGTTTCCTTTATGGCATCCAACCACTTGGGCTCTTGCAATCTTTCTACCTCCTCTTCTGTATTGCTTCCTGAGCCCTGAGGGCAAGGGTTTGATGAAGACATCCACATTGTCTAGTTGTGGGTCTCTGCGTCAGTTCCCATCTACTTCAAGACAAGCCTTCTGTAATGACGACTGAGTGCGGCACTCATCTCTGGGTATAAAGAGTGCCATTAGGAGTCATTTTATGGCCCTGTTCCTCTAGCAGAACAATAGTATTTAGTTTTCCCCCTAAGTCAATGGTCTATCTAGTCTTAGGTTCTTGGCTGCCCAAATAGTGTCAGCCATGGGTTCCATCTCATGGAGTGGACCTTAAATCCAGTCAGAGAGTGGCTGGTTAGTCCCACATTTGTGTCACTGTTACCCCAGCATTATCATGCAGGCGTTTCCTCATTGTAGGTCACAGGGTTAATAGCTGGTTGGCAGTTTCTTTTCTCCTCTGGTAGTGTACAGAGTGCCTTCCAATACCATGAAAACTAGTCAGTAGGGGCAGAGGCTCTATTTAGACACCAGCTCAACTTCTCTGTGTTCAATGAGATAGGAAAGTAATTTTTTTTAATTTTGTTTTCTTTTCAGCAATAGAGCCTTGATGTCAATTTGTAGAGAGCAACCAGTAGCCTTGACAATACCCTAAGTTACTTGGGGGGTTCCATGGGGCCCCTTTGGCCACCAACTCAACCAGATGTAACCCATTCCTGGCCACCAACTCTACCAGATGTAACCCATTCCTGGCAGCAGAGGTTTCACTTGGTGGCAAGAGACGTCTAGCTGGGGCATTATTTCCCTCATTCTTTCATGACTTTAGAGGTCTTTAATATATGTATGCATTTTAAGAAGCTTCTACAGTAGTTGATCTCCATATAGTCCTTCCAATGGCCTTTAGTGTTTCTTGTTCCTCCCCACACTCCCCTCCTCCCCTCCCCTCCTCTCCCCTCCCCTTCTCTCTCCTTCCCTTCCATCCCCTTCCATCCCCTTCCCTTCCCTTCCCCATTTAGCCCACTCTCCTCCTGTCTCTCTGTAACTGTGTCTTCTTTTTCTCCTTCCTCAGATTTCCGAAGGCCTGGGAAGCCACCTTACAGGTATTTAAGTGGAACTATGACATAGTCAGACTTGAACCCATCAGCCGCACTCTGAAACACATCCAATGTATCAGAGGAAATGCATCTGGCTTCTCACACTCTTCCCTGTATCTTTTTACCTTCATTCCATCTTGACTTGTAAGAGATTTTTCCTTCCTTGGTTGGACCAATATCAACTATACTTCATAGCATCATCCCATGAAAGTATTTTAACATAGTTATTTCTTATTGTTTTTCATTGTTGTGCTAACTGGCCAATTTAGTTCTCATTTTCTGAACTCAAGTAGAGCAATTTGATTGAGTCTATTGTTGTTGTGTCTTTTAAGATTGAGTTTTTATGAGCCTGAGTGTTTGCCTGCACATATGTCTGTGCACCACATGGTGACCTGGTCCCTCTAAAGGACATCAGATCCTCAAGAACTGCAATTGCAGACAGTTGTGGGCTACTATGTGGGTGCTAGGGACTGAATGAGAGTCCTCTGTAAGAGCAGCAAGTCTACTGGACTGCAGAGTCATTTCTGCAGTGCCAGAGCTTGTTTTGAACTATGAATGGGCCATGGTGTCCATGATGCTTAATCATCTGTTTGACCCCTGGGGCTGTTCATAGGCATCTGTCAGGCAAGGATGCTTTAGTTTTCAGGTCATCGACCAATCCCCTTGCTCAAAGTATCACTTTCAACAGCAGCCAATATTATAGGAACATTAACAAAGTAGGGGAGATTTTTAAATGGTTTCTGTTAAATAAAAGAAATGTGTATATGTCCAGGAACATTCAAGAGAAGTGAGACCCAAAATATCAACAGTGTACAGCTGTGGAAATGCATGGCACACTTCTTACACTTACATGCCTTATTGTTCTACTTAAGAATGTGCAGTTGTAGCAAAAGCAAACACAGATTTAGATTTTATTTATTTATGTACTATTTTTATGAATATAGGTTGTCTGCATATATGTCCATATATGTCCCAGTGCCCACAGAGGGCATCAGATCCCCTAGGACTGGAGTTATAGACTGTTGTGAGCTGCCATGTGGGTCCTGGCAATCAAACTCTGGTCCTCTGGGAGAGCAGCCAGTGATCTTAATAAGTGAATAATTTCCCCAGCTCTCAAACTTGGATTTAAAGACAATAAGGGCTATTACAGGTTATATGCCATATTTTTCCTTTTGGGTAGGTAATCCCACAAATCCCTTGTGAACGAGTTTTTTTTCCTAATGAGTTGCCATATATAGTGACTATATCCCATCCATGAAAACAGAAAGTTTGTCTGTATGATAGTCCCTCAAAAACAGATTCATTAGAGAAAAAAACTTTAATGATGGCTTGATTTGCTATATGACATGTCCAGTAATGATGACATTCTCCAGTAATTAAAATTAAAATACATCACACATTTACAACATAAAATATGACGCTGACATTTTAAAGACTATACTGTTTTCAATACCAGCCTTGGTACATAGTAACAATACAATGTCCACATGTCACAGAAGGTCAATCACATTCATCGTAAAGAATATTTATGTTATGTAGACACAGTTTGCTAAGTTTATGAAGCTTGTGATATTAGCAAGTCCCTCAGGAAACTGGGAAAGCAAGGACCTCTGCAAACTATCACACTAAATGCTTCAGGGTTTCTCCAGGAGTATTTGTAGAAACATATGCATAGCAATGTTATATGCAAGGCATATAATCCATATGCATAGATACATAATATAAAATTTAGAGCACATGAATGTTTCATTCTGGATTTCTAAATATCTATATTTCTTTGGGGGAAGAAAAATAAAATTAAATGTGTGTTGAGTTGGTATGCTCTTGCCATGTACAGGAAAAACCTTGAGTACTTTTCTCAATCTTTTCATTGTTCAAGTATTTGGTATTCAGAAAGTTTCTGCTAGTCATTTGCCTTTCATTCTCTTCCCCAAAAGAAGATAAAGAGATAAGGAAAGAGAAAATTGTAATTATTGGTATGAATATTCTTATATTGTTATTATGTTCAGAAATCCTCCACTGAAACTCTTCCATCCAAATTCCTAAGTCAACAAAAGAAAAAAGTGACTCATCCCACAATACTGGTGGCAAAACTGATTTAAACGTGTGTGATCTCTGTTTATATTTAGAGACAAAAAGACAGTGGAAGGAATGTCAGCAACATTGTATTTTTAAGGCAGCAACATTGTAAGTTTGCGGTGGGTGAAAGACTTACCGGAAATTGGTAGCATCAAGCATCTGTTTTCCCAAGTTTTGACTTTGGTATCACCAGTGATACAGATGAGAGACAGAGGCCGTGGTGCAGGACCTTCTCTTACACTGGATATCACCAGTGATACAGATGAGAGACAGAGGCCGTGGTGCAGGACCTGCTCTTACACTGGATATCACCAGTGATACAGATGAGAGACAGAGGCCATGGTGCAGGACCTGCCCTTACACTGGATAGCATGCTGGGGTGTGATCTTCACATGTCTTTGTGAGAACAGACTGTGTGAAAGAGTGGAGAACAGACAATCAGAGATGGGAGATCCTAGCAGGGGCTGAGAACTCATTTCCTTCTCATCTTGATGTCAAGCAGTGGTCTACAACCCTCTTTTTTATTTTTTATTTGTTTTTTCGAGACAGAGTTTCTCTGTGTAGTTTTGGTGACTTTCCTGGATCCCACTGTAGACCAGGCTGGCCTCAAACTCAGAGAGATCCACCTGGCTCTGCCTCCCAGTGCTGGGATTAAAGGCGTGTGCCATCACCAACCTGCCTACAAGCCTCTTTGAATTTATTGGACCTGTAGAAACAACTGTATTTGTTATTTTCAAAATAAAATTTAACTGTATAAGTCAATTAGATAATTAACTATTCTTCACAATCTTTTGGAGAATAGAAAAAATTAAAACCAAGAATAGGAAGTAGGTAAAATGACTATGAAGAAAAAAACTGTGAAGTTAGTTTTTTAAAAACTGACCAGTGAGGGGGTCCCTGCAGGTGTCATACAGGAAAACCAACCCTGTGAAGAGAGAAGACTGAAAACCTCCTGCAGGTTGACTTTGTCAGCCTGGATCAGACTTGGGGGGGGGGGTCTAATGAGAGGAGGTTTATTCCAATGTATTTAAGTCCAGTACAATTAAAAAAAAATGTTTCCTGGTATAATACGATCCCCACTGCACGAGGAAGCATAATTACATTGAAACTCAACTCAGGGTACATGCCATTTCTTCCAAGAAGATGAGTTCTAGAGATAGGCTACCTGTACTAGCTTAAGGGCCTAAAGGTCTGCTCTGGTCTCAGTCATACAGATATGTAGAGGTCACTTGGGCTACTAGCCACCTCTGGTCCTGGTTGTGGGAGCTTGATATGGCCTGGCCCAACAGATAACACAGATCACCAGGCAGTTAATCATTTCTAATTTTCAGCTTTCTTGATCGAAGAACAGGTTTTTCATCTTTCCCATTGGAAAGACAATCCTGTGTGCTTAACATTCCTGGTTTCTCTGAAGATCTGTAGGCACAGGGACCTTAGTGTTGTGCTCCCAACAGACCAGAATCAATTGTATGCTCCTCCTGATTTTCCAGTATTTTCCCCACTCACAGGAATTAGAGGAAACGCTAGATTAATCACACCTATGCAAATATTTTTCTACCAGTACATTCGACAAAGAGACTGTGAAAAAGCATACAAGATAAATATTTTATACGTATAATCATTCTGAAAAGTAACATTACTTTAAGCTCTGGGGGATCCGGGTCATGATGGTGCCCAAACATACTTACTGTGGGCTCAGCAGCAATAACCAGGCACTTTAAAGCCCAACGTCTTAAACTGTGGGTCACAGCCACATATGGGGGTCACAAAAGAAACTGGCAACAATAAAATTTTTTGAATGCACAAAAGCCAAAAGATAATTCAAAATAAAATCCACGATGAATCCAACGTGTTCCTGACAGTGCTCCCCTTTATGAAAGCTCAAAATGTCACCAAAACTCAGCTCAGACTTGCAAATATTGTATGTTATAAATAATAGTGTTCTCACTGGACCTAAAAATGTTTCTGTTCTTACAGAAACAATAGTTTAATTACAGGAAAAAAAAAACCCACCTTGACTATTTTTTCTACCATTATTTCTCAACAAATAAGTAAACAATTCAGTAGATCTGTGGATTGCTTGGAATGTTTGATTTTTTAAAAGTCACTGTTTGAGTTGCTGACTTGAGTTTTATAAAACAATTAAGCAAATTTGACCTGTAATTATAACAGGATTTCCAGCAGTTCTGAAATGGTTCCAAACATACTTCTGTCATTTTATTTTTTATATATGCAAAAACCCCAGCATTCTCAGCTTTGCTGATTATAAAATCAGAATATTGATCAATTCTGAAAAATATTGAAGATGGATGCTCGGTGTCCTGTGGTATCAAAAATTCAGCCAAGATTTAATTCTTGTATAGAAATAAACAACTACATTAATCTCATTGGTATGCAAATTTGCATTCTTTGGATAAAATGGTTGCTTATGCCAAAGATTTTTTTTTTTTTGGTATTTATGTTTTGTTTTTTCAAAGAATTATTTTAAATTTTTTTTCTGTTTTATTGTCAGTAAATGTGTGGTTCATGTGCCTAGTTTATATATCTTATGTATACCCAAAGTCACATTAAATATTTCTCAGGCAAAAAGGGTTGAAAGTAGAAAAAGCTTAAGAAACTGCTTGGGATCACAAAAGGAAGAGTTTTGGTAAATTTCAAAGTCAAAAGAACCAGCATAGGAGAGAACCCTGCCCCCAGCCCGGTCTTCTCTTGCCCTTCCAGCCTCGTCCATCTGGTGACATGTGGTCTAGAGACACCGCAGGAATGGTTTAGGAAAGGAATTTGATTCAGTGTACAGATGTTTTAAACCCTTCAATGTTTTATTTTTAATACTTAAGAAATAAATGCATTATTTTCTATGAAATTAATTTATGTTGATACTTACCACAAAATATCAAAACATAAACAAATTGTATACAGTTCTGGAAACAAAACTAAGGAAACTCATTTCGAAGCAAAATACATAAAAAGAATAACTAATTAGGGCATGAACATTCAAGATAACATACTATGCATTGAAAATAGTTTTACAAACTAACATGCACAGAGGAAACCCCACATAAGCTCCTGTTAGAGTCCTCTGTGGAAAGCTAAAATAAACAAGAAAATGTCCAGGAAGTTTAAGAAAGGAAGGAAATGACTCATTGATAATCTTCTTGCTGCAGAGGAAAACCTCTGTGCCAGACAACAGGGAAGGTGGCCCCTCCTCGTCGGAAGCTGGGTCAGACATTCAAAAGGGGGCATGCAGATGGCCCAAGGGGAAAGGCATCCCAACACCCCTTCCCAGAATTTTCACTCTTAAATTCCAGTCTGCAATTTCCTTGAGACACAGAAGAACTGAAATCCTAGGATCCATGTACTACAAAGCTTTACTGTGCAATTGTGAGGGAACTCAGCACCCCTGCTGTGGATGGGCAAGTGGAACACTGTAATTCCCATGTTACCAGGTGGACATATGTACCCAAGGCCTGGTGAGACCTGGAAAAGAGAAAACATATTTCCAAGTACAAGGATGTGACTCTAAATATATCTATCATGACTTGTCCATCCTCTGCTTTTGACCTTTTAACTCTTAGCTGAAATACCTCATTGGATCCCCTCTAGTTTATACAGTTTAATAACTCTGCCCTTTTAAAACTCCAGTTTTAAATAGTCTATCTACCACAAATGTCAAGGAGTCCTCTCTAAAAGTTTCTTTATTAGTTTCTCACCTGAATCTGAGTTTCATGAAATTCAGTCTTTTCTAAGACTAAAGATTGATTTGTGTTCATTAACAATTTAAAAGTGGCACCAAAGTAGCATAGTACAACGTACGTAGTGCTCGGACTCACGACGATACCAATTCAAACAGTCCATGCTGTGAGCATCATGCAATTATTCATTACCAAGCCTCCTGTGATAGAGTTGCCTTTGCATCTGCCCAACAGCAGACCTACGGGTGGTAAACGCTGCAGCACTCACCTGGTGAACCACAGCCAGTCACTTCCAGCTGTCCAACAGTTCCTCTTGAGTTACTCGGTACAGACAGCGACCAGCACACTATGTTGGTCTGTGTGACGACTGGTCAGTTTGATGCAAATTTGAAGTGACAGATACAATTTTTTCAAAATATTTGCATATATCGGGGGGTGCACATGAGTGTCTGTGCTGTAGAGGTCAGGGGCATCAGATCCCTTGGAGCTGGAGTTTCAGGCAGTGGCAAGCTTCCATGTGAGTGTGGTGAATAGAACTCAAGACCCTTGAGAGAGCAGCATAAGCTCTTAACTGCAGGGCCAACTCTGAGCCCATTAGATACACTTCTATATAAAGAATATGACAGAGTCAAGAAAGCCTGAGAAGACTTGGACTGTGGCCATTGACCCTTAAATAAGATGGCTAATACACCATTGAAAACTCTTTCAGAAATGGAGAAAATGCTCTTGTATAATGGTTAAAGGGCACTTTATAAAACATTCTACGGTGATTTTTTTCATCCATATATGCACAAAGAAGACTTAGAAAAACACACACCCATGCATCCAAAATGCCAACAGCTATAGTTTACAGGATAAGTTGTATTTCCTTTCCTAACAGTTGGCCCAAGAAAGACCACATGTGCTACAGGCAACAGAGCTATAGGGAAGGGTTAGCCAAGTCCATTGGATCCCAGCTGGTGCCACCAAACACAAGGCTGCAGGGCTTGGTATAGAGAGGTTTGGCTTTGCTTTGGCTCAGTCCTTCCTTGTTATGGTTTGTTGCCCCTTTCTGGACAGGAACTTTTGCTCTGTGTCATTATATATTGAAAGTCGGTGACTTTTTGTTTGTTTGTTTGTTTTTAGGCATTAATAGTTAAGGCAGATTGTGGACTTTGAGTTTTGAACAGTGTTGAAGCTATAAGACAATGTTTTTGCAGTTGAACAGAATCCATTTTTTCACTATGAAGTGTCAATAAGCCTATAGGGGGTGGGAATGAAATACTATGGTTCAAAGATAAAATGCCCCCCCCCCCCCCCGTGTTTGAACAGGTGATCCCCAGCTGTGGCAGCCTCCGAGTACCAACATGGCTGTCCCTAATTAAACAGTTCCTTAGCTGGTTGAGTTGGAGTAGGTTGCCTAGGAGCTCTCTGTGTGTGGGGTCTTGTGCTGAAGGAACCGTTCCTACTGCAGTGGAGAGCAGGAAATTCCTCTTTAGGCTGTGCTGTTCCCTCTAACAGTCAGCAGCGTTTCCAGCAGTGACTTGGTCCACAACTGAAATTTACTCCTCCTCCTTTCCTGGCCCAAACGCATATTTTCCACACTGTTCTGCTTCACTTTCTGCTCAGAGTTCTCACTGCGAATCTGGATACAAGCAGCAAGAACAAATCCCACGCTGCTTCAGCTTTCCTGCACAAAACCAATTATTCCTCATGTTCGAACCCAGCTTTGCTTGCACTTTGCAGGGAATGTGGCCAGACTTTGTGAGGATCTAACACAGATGGCCTCCAGGCCAGTTCCTTCACCTAGAGCCCCCCTTCCCCTCGGAAACCTCTTGAGAAATTTCTTTCTGGTCCATCTTTCTATTGGCATTCCGCTCTTCTACAGAAGGGCCTGTTAAGCTCTGCATACAATGTTCTAAGGCTCCTGTCGTCCACAACTCCA
>CABHPP010099625.1:0-49013 GCA_902168425.1 Peromyscus attwateri
GTGTGTGTGTGTGTGTGTGTATTTTGCATCCACAGTTCCCAATATGGTGCTGGACCCTGTGAAAGGCCTTGAGTGAGAGGTGGAAGGTGATCCTTTACTCACAGAGTGATACATTGTGAAGTAAGAGAAGGGAGAGGCTGAGTGAGAGGTGGATGTGCCTTACATGTTTATCTGGACAAGGAAGAGTTTGAGCACCAAAGGGAAGAAGGTTTGAGGGCCCACACAGGGCAAGGGAAAGAAGAAGCATGGAAGATCCTGCCTTGAAAGAACTAATCAGTGTGCTGGGCGTGGTGGTGCTTTAATCCCAGCACTCAGGCGGATCTCTGTGAGTTCAAGGCGAGCCTGGTCTACAAAGCAAGTTCCAAAATAGCGCAGTTGCACAGTAAACCCTGTCTCAAACTACAGCCACCCCCTCCCCCCCAAAAAAGAAAGAAAGAAAGACAGAAAGACAGACAGAAAGAAAAAACTAGTCAGTGCTGGGACTGGTGGAAGAGAAGCCACGGCTGACCCCCAAGTCAAGGCATCCTATAGCTTCACAGGTTTATCATGCCCCGAACAACAGCAGACCCTAGACCTTTTTCCCTTTATCCAGAGGTCCCAGACAGCCCATAGTTCAGGCAGAGTGCTCCCCAGCCCTAACGGTAGAACAGCAACAGCTGGAAGCAAGTTTGGGAAAAGGAATGCCTGCAAAGAACACTGGTATGTGTGGTTCCCGAGGTTGGGGGGGAGGGCTGAGCCCACACATTCATCCTTCTTCCTTGGGAAACAAAGTAAAGGACTGTCTTACCAGGCTCCTGCTTGCGAGTGCACAGAGCAGGAAGGCCACAAGGGGCTTTGGAAGCAGCAGGCCAAGAGGTCTTCTTTGGGCTGAAAAGACTGACTCTGGTGTTACCATTGGAGAAAAGAGGGCAACTTCCTGAGCTGCATAGACCAAGCCTCCCTCTTTACAGTAAAGGCTCAGAAGAAGCAACAGTAGTTGCTTCTGGAAGTAGTTGCTTCTGGAAGTAGTTGCTTCTGGAAGGTGAAATCAAAGAGGAAAACCCTTTGAAGCCTCAGTCACATGTCCAGATGCTGTCCCCTGTGCTGGGTACCTGAGGGACTATTTTCTTGTCTCACTCGGGGGAAGGGTGGGGGGAGGGTGGCGGGGGTGGAGAGAGAAAGGAGAGAGAGAGACAGAGACAGAGACAGGCAGACAGACAGAAAGACTAGAATGTCTCACTGAAAACAAGATTATGTCCAAGTTCTCATGAGGAGCCTTGTGCCCTGGCCAAGGTGCTCTGCTAAACTGACTCCAAGGAAGTTGAGATTCAGGTTTTCTACTTTGTTTGTTTGTTTGTTTGTTTGTTTGTTTATGTGTGTGTGTGCTCACACAAACACATGCCACGACTTGTGTGTGAAGGTCAGAGGATAACTTTGGGGACATTTTTCTTTCCTTCTATCATGTGAGACCTATCAACTGAATTCAGGTTGTCAAGCTTGGCAATAAACACCTTTACCTGCTGAACCATCTTGCTGGCCTGACATTCAAGGTTTCTAATCCAAGAAATCTGAGGCATGTCGTCCCAGGGGATGGTCCTGTTGCTGACCTAGGGTCCCCACTTTGCAAAATACCACCTGTGCTGACTAGTTTACGTCAACTTGACACAAGCTAGAGTCATCTAGAGGAGGGAGCCTCAACTGATAATGTCTCCATTAAGATCTAGCTGTAGGGCATTTTCTTAGTTAGTGATTGGTGTGGGAAGGCCCAGCCCACTGTGGGTGGTACCATCCCTGAGCTGGTGGTCCTGGATTCTATAAGAAAGCAGGCTGAGCAAGCCATGATGAACAGCAAGCCAGTAAGCAGCATTCCTCCATGGTCTCTGCATCAGCCCCTGCCTCCAGGTCCCGGCCCTGTTTGAGTTCCTGCCCTGACTTCCTTTGATGATAAACTGTTGTATAGAACTGTGAATGAAACAAACCCTTTCCTCTTCAACTTACTTTTTGGTCATGGTGATTCATCGCAGCAATAGAAACCCTAAGATACCACCACAGAAGGAAGTCTGTAGTTCGCAACTGCCTTGCACAGGCTAGAACTTCCATTTGCTTGTTAATTTTCTGCTGTAAAATGTTGATGAGGGCTCACCAGGCCTCTGAGGTAGGCCTGAGCAACCAAGACAAAAGCAAACAGATTAAGCAGCCAGGAGGAAACAGACTACACTGTGAAATGTAAACTATATGCTTAGGAGCATGCACACACCCATGCACAGACATACGTTCCATCTGCCAACGTCCCAGAGGAAGCTTTTGATAATAGTGAAAAGGCGGCATTCAAGGGGCTGGCGGTGTGGCTCCGTTGGTTCAGGGCTTGCCTAACATGCTGAAGCTCTGAGGTCACTCCCTAGTACTACCTAAAACTAGTCACTGTAGCACATGCCTGTAAGCCAGGCACTAGTGAGATAGAGGCAAGAAGATCAGAAGTTCAAAGCCACCCTGGGCTGCATGAGACATTGTCTTCCAAAAACAAAAAGTTTCAGAGAATAATTAGAAATTAAAAGTATGATCACAGAAATGAAAAATTAAAAGAATTAGTGTATAAAGGTGGAAACATTTCCAAGACAATAGAGAAAATAAAAAGTGATAAGGAGTATTTTTAGATTTATTTTAATTATGTATATGGGGGGAGGGGTGATGTGCCTGGGAGTGTTGGTGACCTCAGTAGCCAGAGGTGTCTAATCCCCCTGGAACTGGAATTACAGACAATTGTGAGCAGCCTCAGGTGGGTGCTGGGAACTGAGCTCAAGTTCTCCGGAAGAAGCAGCTCATGCTCCTAACCACTGAGCCATCTCTTCAACCCCACCCCCCACCCCCCACCCCCCCCCCCCCCCCCCCCCCTTATTTTTTTGAGACAAAGTTTCTCTGTGTAACAGCCCGAGCTGTTCTGGATCTCGCTCTGTAGATCAGGCTGGCCTCGAACTCACAGAGATCTGCCTGCCTCTGCCTCCAGAGTGCTAGGACTAAAGGCATGCACCACCACTACCTGGCTCCAGCCCCTATTTTTAAATTGTCTTCAGGTGCCAGGCTTTGGCCTGCCCTACTTCCTCTTACTCAGCTATGTGCCCTAACATCCACGACAAGCACCTCATGTAGGATTTTAAGACCTCAGGCAACCTCTTCACCCCACCCAAAGTTCATCTCTTCCCTCCAGACCAGGCAGAGCCTGTGCCCAGCTAGCAGTCTCCCTACCTGCAGCCCCATAAGCCAGGCACCGTTTTCCTATACTCTTCACTGCTCATACTTTCTTGGACTGCGGCTAAAGGAACATGGAGAACACCAATTTTCCTCCTCCTCTTGAAACAATCTCACAATTCAGCCAAAAACTCCTAATCCCCCTGTCTCAGCCTCCCAAATGCTGCTTCCCTACCTTTAAAAAAAGGCATCTTACTATGTCACCGAGGCTAACCTTGAACCCAAAACTCTCCTGCCTTAGGCTTCCTAAGTACCCAGATCACTGGTATGCACCATCATGCCTAGTGAGAATGAAAATGTTGGTCGTCTTTGAATCTAAGCTTTAGCATAGAGACTAGCATGGAACAGCTTGTAAGAAATACTTGATGGGGCTGGAGAGATGGCTCAGCAGTTAAGAGCACTGACTGCTCTTCCAGAGGACCCGGGTTCAATTCCCAGCACCTACATGGCAGCTCACAACTGCCTGTAACTCCAGTTCCAGAGGATCCCACACCCTCACACAGACATGCATGCAGACAAAACACCAATGGACATAAAATAAAAATAAATAAAAAAATACGTTCAGAATGAATGAATAAATACTTTCAGTGAATGTATGAATGAATGTGACCTAAGGGCTTTAAAGTTCCACATGATTTTATTGTGTCACATGACTACCACAAACTGCTGATGACCAAAAGGCTTACTAACTGTCCATTGGGGCACATGGACAACTTTACAACTTTAATGTCTAGCTTATTCTTTAGGCTAAAGAAAGTATGTGGCATTAGAATACAAATATGAATTGTGATTGATTCAGATTGGTTTACTTTTTTCCTTGTACCTCGACATCAATGTGACTAGTCTTCACGGATCACTGCCACACTGATTGCCACTCATGAAAGGCCTCGCCTGGCCCAGATGACTGAGTCATAGCCACCTCTGCTACTCCCTCAGAGAAAAGGTGAGCTGTTCCCTCCTCCCCTGTCTGTGTATTGTGACCCACCACAGCTGACAGGTGCCAACTGGGATGAATGTACTCATCATATGGCCTGCTTGTAGCTTCACTCCCCAATAAGCCAAGGACGGAAAGAAGTCCTGCAAAGAAAGCACACGCTAGAAATAAGATCGACGATGCAAGTTCTGAAGGAGATGGAAGCAGAACAGACATTTTGTAGGGCAGGGCTCTTTGTCGGCAGCACTAGGAAGCCAAACCAACCACAATCCAGTCAGATCTGAGATGGAGCTGGTCCTCTACCTGTAGACAATCCAATCAGACCTGAGATGGAACTGGTCCTCTAGCTGCAGACAATCCAGTCAGATCTGAGATGGAGCTGGTCCTCTAGCTGCAGACAATCAAGGGGTCATTTGAAACTCCAGCTCCCAATCACTGGCACTTTCATGACTAACCTGGCCCTGAATGTACATTGTGTGCTGGGAAGTGCTTGTGAATGGCAGAACAGAGTCCTTAACCACACAGCATCAGATCCCTAAAGAAGGCAAGGATGTTGAAATCATTATCAAACTATTAAAAGAAATCTGTGCTGTAGAAATTGATACACTCATCAAATAACAAGATGTTGTGGCCAGTCTAATAACAGGATGAACACGAGTGATCTTGCTAGAAGATATCTGCAACTTTGGAAGTGTGCTGTCGACTGGTGACAGTCACAAGTAATACTGCTACTACTATGGCTTGTTGTCTACATTCATATTTGAAGGAAATGCTAAATGTCAGGGAGAGGCCAGAGAGAAAAAGTTCTGTTTGAACATCAGGTTAAGAGTCCCTGGTCTAGAGCAAGGTCCTCATGACCTCATTAGCAGGTGTGCTGTTAAAACTAAATTTTAAGATGAGCTTGGTGGTACACATCTGTAATCCCAGCACTAGGGAGACGGAGGCAGAAGAACTGCTAGTTGGAGGCCAGACTGGACTATACAGTGAGACCTAGGCCCAAAAATAATAACAGGACCAGTGAGATGGTTTGGCTGGTAGAAGTACTTGCCACCAAGCCTGACGACCTGGGTTCAGTTCTCAAAACCCTCTCCATAGGAGGAAAGAACCAATCCCCCCAAACTATTCTCTGCCCTCTTTGTGCCCCTTACAAATAAATAAATGCAATTTAAAAACTAATAACAATAGACCCGGGGGAACAGCTCAGCTGGTAAAGTGCTTGCCACACAAGCCTGGGAATCTGAGTTTGATCCCAGCACCATATAAAAAGCCTGGCACAGGGACACACTTAGAAGCCCAGCACTAGGGAAGCAGACACAGGCAGATCTCTGAGGCTCACTGGCCAGTCAACCTAATCTAACCAGCAGTCCCAAGTCTAAGTGAGAGACCTAGTCTCAAAACACAAGGGAGACAGTACCTAAGGTAGAACAATGCTTGAGGTCATTCACTGGTCTCCATGTGCACACACAAAGAGACAAGATAGAAATCGACTGAAGAACAACACCGCAAGTTCTCTTGACAACTGATACACATGTACACATGCACGTACACACACACAAACACATGCATATACATGAACATACACAAAGACAAGGTGGACGGGGCCTGAGGAACAACACCTGAGGCTGACCTCTGGCTTCCACACACATGTGCACATGCATGCATGCATGCACACAAACACATAGACATGAAAACCAGTAATAACTAATATTAATAAAAATAATGTGATTCTGTGAAAGGCCCTGGGTTCAATCTCCAGCACCACACATACACACACACACACACACACACACACACACACACACACACACACACAAATAATGGTAAGTTTTCGAATCATAGCCAGCTTCCTTCGGAACCAGGAATCACACCGAGCAGTGTTTATTACAAGCAGGCGTGAGAGGAGTTGTGCAATGTGCTCCTCTGACTCAGTGAGGTGCCAAGTCTCTGCCCTTAGGCATGCCAACAAAGATTTTGCATGAAAGGTACACCAAGCGTAGATGTGACAATATTTAAGTGTCAGGATTCAACAGTTCGAACAGACACAATGTCCTCTGTTGAGTTGTAGGCAATGGGAATGAACCAAACCTGTAGCCTGAGGCGGCACACACAGGGGCATTTGTCCTGCCAGACCTGTGGGATGTGTCTTGATAATGCCCGTGCCCTACATTTCTTTGTTTCTGAGGACAGTTTCACTATGACTCCAACTCCTGTGCTCAAGCCATCCTCCTGCCTCAGTCTCTAGTACCTGGAACTGCAGATGCACTTGGCTAAACGCCATGTCTTGAACATCACTTATTCTATCAGTGAAAGCATACATCTTTTTTCTTGTTTGGCATGTGTATTTGTGTGTGGTATGTGTACAGGTGTTTAAGTGCGTGGGGTACAGATGTGTGGGTGGATCCAATATGTATGTAGAGGCTAGAGGCTTGATATAAAAGATTTTCCTCAATCATGCTAGATTTCTTGATGACTCTAGCTAGATTCCGTCAAGGTAACAATTAACACTAACTGCTGCATGCCCAAAATAGCACTGCTAATTGAAACCAAACAGCGAATCCATGAGCCTGTGAGGGACATTTCACATCCAAACCTTACCAAGCACTGCACCCTGGAGTATGGACTTCTGATACTTTGTAGGCTTTGCAGATGCCAAGCGTTCTTCATTGGGGTATTTCAAAACATTAACCCACCTCTTCTAGTAAAGATTAAAACAACTAAAATGTGCATATATGTAATGTCTATCATGAAGTGTTTAGAACTGAGCTGAATTATGCCCTTACATATATTAAAGCCTCATTGGAATAGTGGGTCTTCAGAAAGGTCATTAAAGTTAAATGAGGTTATAAGGATGGGGTGCAAATTCAAGAAAGCCAGTGTCCTTCAAAGAGGAAGGAAGACCGGTGAGTTCCCTCTTCACACACCGCAGATGACCTCACCAGGAGGCCACCCTGTCAGCACCTCAGCCTTGGCCCTCCAGATCCCAGAACTGTGAGATAAATCAATGTCTGCGGGTACAAGCTCCACTGTATATTCTGTACTAGCCTTAACCAAGTTAAGGCTCCTGTCCCTGAGGGACGGACTGCCCACTGTATCAACCACCAACAAACATCCGAAGCCGAGAAAGGGAAGGCCATATAGACTCTGCCTTATTTAGGGGGACGCATGGAGATGCGTGCTCTTCAAGTCCTGAGTTGCTGGCCCATTGTGGTGGCTCCCGGCACTCAAGAGGCAGAGGCAAGTAGATCTCTGAGTTTTGAGCCAGTCTGAGCTACATAGTGAGACATTGTCTCAAAAAAAAAAAAATTCATTGGTGATAGGTCGAATTGAGTTTCCAAAACCCAACAGAATTGAGCACAGTGTAGGAAATGTATTCAGTGTATTCATTCCAATGGTTCTCAACCTTCCTAATGTTGCAACCCTCTAATACAGTTCCTCATGTTGTGGTGGGGAACCATAAAACCCAACCATAAAATTATTTCGTTGCTACTTTATAGCTGTAATTTTGCTACTGTTACAAATCATAATGCAAATATGTTGTGCAGGATATCTGATATGCTACCCCTGTGAAAGGTTCATTCACTCCCAAGGGGGTTGCAACCCACAGGTTGAGACCCACTGGAGTACACAAATCCCAGCATGCGAATTTATTTAGAAATGAAGTAAGGACAGTTGTGATGAGCTAAATTAAAATGGAGTTATATGGCTAGGTGTGGTTATATGGCACACCTTTAATCCCAGTACTCAGAGGCTGAGGCAGATGGATCTCTGGGAGTTCAAGTGCATCCTGGTCTACATAACCAGTGCCAGGACAGTCGGAGCTACATAATGAGACTCTGTCTCCGAAAAACAAGAATAAAACCACAACAAAAAAGGAGGGCATTATAAAAGGTCGAGGCCTTGAATCCACTGTGACTGGTGTCCCATCAGTAAGAGAAATTTGGACTGGGAGATGGGAGGAGAAATGAGGCAAAAAAGAAAAGAGGAAGAGAGGAAAGGAATAAGAGATAAGAGAGGAGAGAAGGAGGGAGGGGAAGAAAGAGGACGGGGGGGGGGGGGGGGGGAAGGGGAGGGGGGGGGAGGGGAGGGGAGGGGAGAAATGTATTCATAAATCAAATGGCTTAGGGCTTCCTGAAGCTGGAAGCAAGAAAGGCCTTGGAGAGAGCGTGGCCCCACCAACACCTTGATTCCATACTTCCAGCACCAGAAGTGTGAGGAAGTCAATTCTGTCTTTTGAAACCGCCCAGTCTGTGGTCCTTTGTTTCAGTGGCCCTGAGAAAGGAATATGCAGGTGTTCTAGTCAACAGTCACAACCAAAACAAAACAAAACAAAACAAAAAAAAACCCAAAAAACCAAACACAGCCAAGCCCTGACTTCAGCTGACAAGACTCAAGCACCACCCCACAAGGGGGATGCTATCTTGGAAACAGATCCCGCTGTCCACAATTTGCCTCTTCCCAGCTGGGGTTCCAGACATGGAGCAGACAAGCTACCTCACTCCATGCCCTTGCTGAACTCCCGATTCTTGTCGTTACATGTAGGTTATGGTATTCAGTTTTAGAGCAGCACGTCACACACGTATTTGTTCATGAATAAATGACGAGGGGCTGCTGTCAAAGGACTAAGCACGGCCCCTAGACCAGCAAGAGCCGCAGGGCCCAGCGTAATTTCCTTTTGTTTTCACAAAAGATGTTCTGCAAGATGTAGCTCGTAGCCTTGTGCTTTCCTCCACCTTGGCTCCAAGGGTTCAAGAGTCAGGCAGCCACACAGCTAGCTAGCTCTCAAGGGTGTCTCGCTGTCACCACATTAAAATTCCTAAAGATATTTTTGGCAGGATACAGAGACAGGGTCTCTTCCTCATGTGGCAGACAAGGCAGTGTGGCCCAGTGGGCTCCTCTTTAGCAGGACTTCTCTACAGGCCTGCTGCTTTGGTATCCTTCCAACATGGCCACCAGCTTCCTCCGAGCAAGCAGTCACAGAAGAACCAAGTGAAAACTTCAATGCCTTTTACAATACAAGTTATACTCCACATATCTGTGGGAGTCTGTGGGTCATCACGGATTCAGTAGAGTCCCCTGATTTAGAGAAGATGATGTCAGCACAAAAATGCCACAACACTTGGCTCATTGGGGCGACTGTGGAGATAGTCTGCACACCATCTTCTCTGTAAGGGGCTCTGAAGAGACTGAGGAGGGGTTTTCCCTCCCGTGTGCATCTTCTGTGGCTCTACACTTGTCATCACCAAAAGAAAGACCAGACACCAATTGTGGTGGTGTCACACACCTGTAAGCCCAGAAACAGAAGGGTAGTGAATATGAGGCCAGCCTGGGCTACACAATGAGACGCTGTCTCAAAATGAATGAATGAATGAATGAATGAATGAATAAATAAAGCGTCTTCATAATTCAATTATTCAGTATTCCCCTGTACACCAGACATTGTTAGGGATGTCTGGGGTGGGGTGGGAGAGGTACTGTGGCTTAGCTGGTAAAGTACTTACCACACAAACATGATGATTTGAATTCCATCCCCTGACACCCTCATTAAAAAGGGAGGGGGCTGAAGAGGTGGCTAAGTGGTTAAAAGCATGTACTGTCCTTCCAGAGTTCCCACCAACCATGTCAGGTTGCTCATAACTTCCTGTAACTCCAGATCCAGGGGATCCAAAGCCTTTGGTCTCCTCAGGCATCTGCACTCAAGACCCACACACATATACATAATTCAAATTTTAAAATTTTAGTTATATATACATTTTTTTAAAAAGACAGGCAGGGCTGGAGAGATTGCTTTTCCAGAGGATCTGGGTTCAATTCTCAGCACCCACATGGCAGCTCACAACTGTCTGTAAGTCTAGTTCCAGGGAACCCGAAATCCATAGCAAAACACTAATATGTTGCTAGCGTTTTCCTGCCTGGCCCACCATCAGGATAAATCTTTTTCACCTGCCAGTCCCACAGCCACTCAGACCCAACCAAGTAAACACAGAGACTTCTATTGCTTACAAACTGTATGGCCGTGGCAGGCTTCTTACTAACTGTTCTTATAGCTTAAATTAATCCATTTCTATAAATCTATACCTTGCCACATGGCTCGTGGCTTACCGGCTTCTTTACATGCTGCTTGTCCTGGTGGCGGCTGGCAGGCAGTGACTCCCTCTGCCTTCCTGTTCTTTTTATTCTCTCTGTTAGTCCCGCCTATACTTCCTGCCTAGCCACTGGCCAATCAGTGTTTTATTAGCAACACATTTGCCATACAGAACATCCCACAGCACTAATACACATAAAATAAAATAAAATAAAATTAAAATAAAATAAAATAAAATAAAATAAGAGACAGGCATGGCACCCCTCATCCATAATCCCAGTGCCTAGGACGCAGAGTTGAGAAGATCCCTAGATCTGTGAGCTCCAGGTTCAGTGAGAGATCCTGCTTCAAATTATGAAGTAATTGACCTACACACACACACACACACACACACACACACACACACACACACACACACACACACGAAAAGCAGGCAAAACTATTCCCTATTTTTGACACAAGGATTCACTATGTAGCCCTGGCTGGCCTGGAATTCTTTATTAGAACAGGCTGGCCTTGAACTTACATATATCCACCTGCCTTGACCTCCAAAAGCACTAGGATTAAAAGTGTGTACCACCATGCCCACCTTAAAACCATTCCCTTAAAAAGTTTCTATTTATTTATTTGAGGAGTGGGGACACGCAGCATGTGTAGAGAGCAGAGGACAGCTTGTGGAGTTGAGTCTTCTCTTCTGTCTACTATGTGGGTCCTGGGGCTCAAACTCAGGCTGTCAGATTAGAAGCATCTCACTGGCCAGAGACCAGTCTTTTAAGAATACTTCCAGGCTAGGAATGCTCTAGCATTCAGTGCTAGAGTACTTGCCGACTGTAGGCGAGGCCACAAAGAGCACTTCCTACTTCCAAGAAGTTACACGCTAGACTTCCACTTACATTCCAATAGCCAGGATGTCATGCCATAGCCACATCCAGCTGCAAGGAAGGCTGGGAAATACAACCCATCTCTTCTCCAGGAAGACACATGCCTGGCTAAAATTCTATGACTTAGAATGTTGGAGTTAGGGGAGCTCTCTAGAAACTAGTGGTCTCTGCTGTGGGGCTCTTCCAGCTTTGGGGGAACAGGAGACACCTCCTGTCCACGGTCCAGGTATAACTTGTGTCTGTCTTTCCTCCTGAATCAGGAGCATTCTATACAGCTTAGTAAAACTGAATTGAGAGCCTTCTGAAGCCTGGAGGTGGAGTAAATTGTCTGTCTAGCCTCTTACGCTCATTTTCTGTACTCATGCCTCCCTCACACTAAGGATGGATCTGAGACTCAGAAACCAGGCCTGGGCATTTTCCTCTTCCTTTCCATTGCTTTGGTTAATGGCTAGACCATGAACTGGCAGGAGTCTTTATTTCCAGTCTCTGGAAATTTGGCTAGAAGCAAGCTTCAGTTACTCTGGGGGATGTGCTCTTGAGGAAAGGCCTAGAATTCCAGCAGTACACAGAATTGCACCCACTCTGTCCTATAGAGGACGTGGGCTAAATAAGCTTTGAACAGTCTTGTGACCATGCCCAACTAGATGGCTTCATGCCAACCAGTTCAGGAGTCCTTCATGGACTCTGTAGCGAAACAGAGAAGAAAGAAATCACCAGACAGGCTTTCTTGAGAGCCAGTGCTGCTGGGAGTGTAAGCGCAAATGGACATTTTCTTCAAATGCTTGACTCCGTGATTTAAGTTTTTAATTCATCAAGGGTTGGAAGAACAAGGCTGCAAAGAGAAATTGATTAACACTTGGAGCCAGTGGGCACCACCATTAAGCAAAGAGCAAAAGTGCTTCACTATGGGGTGAGGGCGGGGCTCCTGGATGCAAATGATTTCAGCAAAGTAGAAAGTGAGGATGTGAGAGACAGAAAAACGGTCTATGTGTAAATAGGCCTTAGATCATCCATGGGTGCCTTTTCTTTTCCTGCTTCTTAGCTCAGCAGATGCACATGTCCGTTACTTTTCTTGGTGTTCTGACCAAATATCTGACCGCCCCCCCCCCTCAAAAAAATGTAAGGAAGGCAAGGTTTATTTTGGCTTCTGGTTTGGGAGGATATATAGCCTATCTCACTGGGGAGGAACAGAGGCAGCTTGTGACTCCGCGTCTGAGGTCAGGTAGCAGACAGCTGTGAGCGCTGGTGCTCCGTTCACCTTCTCCTCTCTTCAGTCCTGGACCCCAGCGCCGAGGGATGGTGCAGCCCACATTCAGGTTGCGTCCTCCTTCCTCAGTTAGACATCTTTGGAAAGCCCCTCACAGACACACCCACAGGTGAGTTTCCATGGTGATTCTAAAGGCAGTCTAGTTAACAGTGCCGGTTAACCCCGGCAGCCAAGGACCACATAATTTTGTCTGTGCTACCTACTCCTTGATCATTCTCTCTTCCTTTATTTATTCTTTCTTCTTCCTCTCGACTGTAAACCAAGCTGCCATTGAACTCCTGGTAATCCTCCTGCCACCTCTCTCTCCCGAGTGCTAGAATTGTACCACTGTAGCAGGCTTGGTTCTCTCTGTGTCTCTGTCTCTCTGTCCTTCTGTCTCTGTCTGTCTCTCTCCTGTTTTTGTTATACAGGCCACACTGGCCTCAATCTCATGACAGTTCTCCTGCCTCAGCCTCTAGAATTCTGGGATTACAGGCACAAGCCACCCTGTGTATGGCTTCATTCTCTCTTTGTGTGTGTGTTTTTGTTGTTTCTAGGCTGGGTACTGAACCCAGGGACTTACAATTAGCATGCACTCTACACTGAGCTAAATTCCCCAACTCTTCTTTCTCAATGAAGAGTCATAGTATAAGCAATGCTTTAAAAAGTATATTACAATGCATCTGTACACATGAGCATCCACACACATACACAAATTATACTGTTTCCTACAGTTGCGTACAGCTCCTTAAAAAAACCATTTCTACACACTCTACTGCTCGACGATGTTTGCAATAATTTCTATATAATATCATCGTGAATAACAAATATTCATAAAGGACCTCACATATGCCTGGGGCTCAGAAATAGAAAAAAATAGGTGTCTTTTCAATGAGGACATTATGTTCTCTCCATTACTGAAAATAGAACCATACACTGAAAAATGGAAAGGTAAAGATGTAGTCAAAACTAAACTGATAGTCAAGTTATAACACTGTAACAAAACGCAGGAGACAATCAACTTACAAGATAGAAAGATATATTTTGACTTATGCTTTCAGTCCATGGTCCACTAGAACCATTGCTTTGGGGCCTATGGAGACCTCATGGTGGAATTAGGTACAGAGGAGGCCTGCTCCTTTCATGAAAGCCAGCAAAATGAAGGAGGGAAGAAGGGAGGGAAAGAGGTGAATTAGTTTTCTATTGCTGTGCTAAAAACACCACGACCAAAGCAACTTATAGGAGTTTATTTTGGGCTTATGGTTCTAGAGCGTTAGAGTCCATGATGGCAGAAGTGGAGGTAGCAGATGGCTGGAGCAGAAGCTGAGAGCTCATATCTCAAACCACAGACAGGAAGTAGAGAGAGTTAACTTGAAATGGAACAAGTCTTTAGAAACCTCAAAGCCTGCTACAGTGACATATTCCTCTATCAAGGCCACACATCCCAATCCTCCCCAAATAGCCACCAACTGGGGATCATGTATTCAAATGCCTGGGACTTATGGGAGTATCTCATTTAAACCACCTCGGGTGGGGTGGATGAGACGAGATGGCTCACACCTATCGTCCTAGTCGTGATCTCAACAACAAAGGAAACAAACAAAAGACCCACATTAAATTGGGAAGACTCTTTCAGCCCAAAACTCCCTCCTAAGTTCTAAACTCAGCTTCCCCTCTTGAGCACAGTTTGATCCTGAAGCCCAGCACACCATAGCCCAGCCCTCCTACACCTTGCCTGTTACTTACTAGAGGAGGAAGCAGGGTCTTTGGACTCAGCACCCTGAGTCCTCAGCCTGGGTCTGCAAAGCAGTCTAATTGAGGCAAAGGCTGCAGGCTCCTGGGGCCCAGCCTTAGGATTATTTCCTTAGTGTCCCCTAGCCACAGGGAAAGACACCCAGAAGGACAGGCCCCTGCCAGCCTTTCTTTTCTTCGGGGGGCAGTTTTCTTTCCCTGCTGAGCCACAGAGCTTTGTCACCTGCCACCCTTCAAGTCTAGGTTTGGGACACTGCAAGACAGTGGTGCCCCGCCCCCGCCCCCCCCCCAGCAGGGTTCCAGGCAAGGAGAATTGCTTCAGAGATTGCTTAAGGCGCCAGGGGAACCGCCAATGAAAACTTCATCTTGCACTGCTGATCTTCCCTGAGGCCCCCAGCTGGCAGGAGATGGTCACCTGGCTCCTGTACAGCAGCCCCACATCCCCCCAAGTCACCTTTGACTCAAGGCAGAGGTCAGAGAGAGAATGTAGCCTGTCTCACACACCCTTTGTTTGCCTGCCGTGATGGCCCACCAGTGCTGGCCAAATGACCTGTTTTGACCATAACCCTCTTTCTGGTGGTCCCTTCTCTGAGCCATGGGATTGCAGCCTCTCCAGGCTCAGCTGACATCCTCACTCTCCAGGTTCTAGCAATCCACCCCTCGGAGTAGTAAGGTCTTGACCTTGGCCTGACCCTCTACCTAGGACACTTGGTTGTTTTATATGTATGTGGCGCGCGCGTGCGTGCGTGCGTGTGTGTGTGTGTGTGTGTGTGTGTGTGTGTGTGTGTATAAAATGACTTTAATGCCTGTGATCTCACTACGCCTGGAACCTTAGTAGGACTCACGGATGGGCGTCAGATAAGGGCTCTCAACTCCCATTTTCCTCTTTCCTCTCTGATTATAAGCTCTCTTAAGTGGCTGCCTGAGCCTTGCCAAATGAAGTGTGTCCTGTTCTGGAACCCGACAGTTCTTCCATTTCCTTGGTATCCCAGGAATCAACTATCCCCAGGTCGGAGCTAGAAGTACTCATTAACAGATGTACACAGCTCAGTCGAAAGGAGCCAGAAGCCAGGCCTCATGGCATAGGCCTAGAATCCCAACTACTTAGGAGGTTGAAACAGGGAGATTGAAATGTAAAGGTCTGCCTGAACTACTGAGTTCAAGGCCAGGTCAGTCTGGGCAACACAGTGAGCTCCTGTGTCCAAAAGAACAAGGAGGAACACAAAGTGACGCACAACTTCAATCCCAGCACTCAGGAGGCAGAGGCAGGTGGATCCCTGTGAGTTAGAGGGCAGCCTGGTCTACAGAGTGAGTTCTCAGACAGCCAAGGGCTGTTATACAGAGAAACCCTGTCTCAAAAAAGCAAACAAATAAATATTTAGAAACCCCAAAACAAGAAGGGTATTGGTGCTGGGGTGCTCAGTTGATAGAGTGCTCACCTAGCATGTAAAAAGCCTTGGGTTCCACCCCTAGCATTGTATAAAGTGGGTGTGGTAGGCCATACCTGCAACCCCAACATTTAGGAGGTGGAGACAGGAGAATAAGAAATTCAAGGTCATCCTTGGCTATATAGTGTACTCAAAGCCAGCCTGGGGACACAGGACACTCTGTCTCAAAAAAAAAAAAAAAAAAGAAGAAGAAGAAGAAGAAGAAGAAGAAGAAGAAGAAGAAGAAGAAGAAGAAGAAGAAGAAGGAAAGAAAAGAAAAGAAAAAGTATGACCTGAACAAGGAGGACACCAATAAACAGGCTGATGTGGAAGGAGAGAAGTCCACATGGCCTCAACCCTAGACAAAGAGCTATAGGCAGCTAAGGAACACTGGGAGCAAGAGAAGCAGTCTTCCTCAGGGAAGACTACACCAACTCGTTATCCAGTTCAAATAGTCAGTCCTGAAATCACATAGATATACATACATACATTTACTCACATATATGTAACATTATGTCAACTAAGTCGGCTGTATTTTTATATTTAGAAATTCACACACACATATATAACAATTAAAAAAAAAGACCATGGATTTGAGAGAGAGCAAGGGGGTGCATGGGAGGGTTTGGAGGGAGGAAAAGGAATCATCTCAAAAATTTTATATATATATATATAATTTGTATATATAAGGATATATATATATCCTGTAGAAATTAGAAATACAGCATACCTCAAAATAATACAGCTGTATATGACAAAAACAAATCAATAAAATGTATGAATGGAAAAAGTATTATGAAAATTAAAAACGTTTTAAGGGACTGGGGGCTAGGAAAAATATAGTCAGAGGAAGAGCATTTGCCTCGCATACAGGAGGCCTGCCCTGCATTCGGTCACAACAAAATACAAATCAAAAGGGCACAGGCAGAAGCCTCATCATCACGGGCCTGCATCCTAAGACAAATCAGGATACAGTGAGGAAGAAATGCCAGTCGTAAAGGGAGGCAGAGGCTGGTCCTCCAGGTGGCAATGGGGTCTTGTCTGCTTCTTTCACAGCTTGCTCTCTTTTGAGAAAAGGAGGAAACTGAGGCTAGAAATTGAGTGCAGTACACCTCAGACCCAATACTCACCTGTGCTCTTTGCCTGTGGTCCTCACACTTGAAGTCTGAGGAGGCTGAGGCAAGTTGTGGCTGCTCTCTAGTCTTGCTCATCACCTGCAGTGCAGGCCATAGCCTCAAGGGCCTCCATCATCTTGCCTGGGGAAGGCCTCAGGAATTCCAAGAAAGGAGAATGGAGAACTGGGAACTGACAAATATAAGGGTGTTTGTGTGTGTGTTTGAGACAGGGTCTCATTCTGTAGCCCAGGCTTGCCTGAAACTTGCTATATAACCCAGGCTGGCCTGAAACGTGTGGTGATTCACCTACCTGAACCTCCAGAGTGCTGGGATTCCAGGCATATGCCATCACACCAGTTTCTCTTTCCCTGATAACTTCCCATTTTTCATTGAACATGTGGTTTGCCAGAATAAAGTCCTCATTTCACAGTAAGATGTAGCCAAATGACAGAGGTTTGGGCAAATAAGTTATGAAATTGTCTGAGAATGCAGCTCAGTGGGAGAGCATGTGTTTAGCATGCAGAGAGCCCAGGGTTCCATCCTAGCACCAAACGGGGGTGGAGGGGTGGGGCTGAAGCAGTTGAGTTCAATTCGCAATGAATGTTCCTTGAGAGAGCAATCTGCCCTTCACTGATATTCCCTGCTGGCTGGAACCCGCACTGGAAGCTGGAGTTACATACAGCAGAGGGAAGCAGGGCCAGTTACACACCCCAGAGTGAGATTGCCCACCCACCAGGGGGCCAGAACCACAGAACAACTACAGCCAAGGATGCCCTGAGGGCAGCAGGCAGCTTCCTGGCATCCTCAACCACAGAGAAGTGGAGCCCTGTGTGCTCCTCCAGGCCTCCAGATGCACAGAAGTGGCCGTGAGGCTAGAAAGCCAAGAGACTGGGTACCAGCAAGGGGACCAGAGCACAACCGACAGACTAGACACCAAGGCAGAGCGGAGAGGTCAAGGTAACTGTATCAAAAAGAGAGATTGTAGTCTACAGGTGGCCTCGGCACTGTTTAGACATTCACCTAGGGTTCCAGAACCTCCCTCCGTCAAGTCTGTTGCACTCTTCTCTTAAAATTGGGCATGCCATCAGGGTAGGGTGCCTCATGCCTCTAATCTTTACATTTGGGAGGCTAGGGTAAGAGAACCACCCTGGGCTACATAGCAAGAAACATAATATACATATGTATAATAATAAAAGATAAAATTAATCAGTGGAGGAAAGAGGCTGATCAGATCAAAGAACCAAAGAGAAAAAACCACCAGCAGCAGATTAAGCAGGTCTTTGTGACTTACCTTGGCAAACAGTAGGATGAGAGCCACACTATTTGATTTCTGAGGACCGGGGACACGAAAGGCAAATTGACTTCCCCTGCTGTCCCCCACTTGCCAACAGAACTGAGCTGCCATGCTACGCTCTAAAGAAGTCTAGGCCACAAGCAGAGGTCACGAGCTCCAGCTGACAGCTCCAGATGAAGTTACCGGTGACAGCATTATCCGCTGTCCTAAACACCCCATAGCCGATCCTAGGCCCTGCCCAGGCAGCCACCCTAGCTGACATCAAGTGGAAGAGAGATAAACTACCCTGATAAGCCCTACTCAAATCACAGACTTTATGGGGGAGAAAAAGAAATGCTCCTTTTAGTCTGCTAAACAGAGGCTTCAGGCAAGCCGCCGGGTGGGTGAGCTGAAGTCCTTGAGTACCAGCGTGAGCAAGTGGAATTGTCCTCCAGCTGGGACTAAAGAACAAGCTTAATTACCCTCAGGAGGAAGGACAGAGGAGTAGGGATGAGGGGGAGTCACCCTGAAAGGGACTCCCATAACGCTGCCAATGCCTAAGCTGGGTGGTGTTGACTCACCTGCCTTTTCTACTGCCAGTAGAAAGAGGGCTTAAGAGCCAAGATCATTCCAGTCTCCGGAAAAGAAAGAGCACTGGTCTTTGTATGCCAAATTGTGACCAAGAAAAAATTCCTATCCACTGTATAATTTGGGGCTAGAGTGTTTTCCAACTCAACTCTGATTTCAGTCCCCAGCTAGCACTAAATTGACCTACCAGGCTACATCAGTGTCTGTGAGCACTGTCAACAAGAAACCATGATTTAGCAGTTGAAAGCCCTGGACCCTGCAACCAAGCACTCTTTGACTTCATTCATCTACTGCCCCCAGGCCATCTGATATTTCTGGCACTAGAAGGGGAAGTACTGGTGCTGAGTCAAGGCCTGATCCTCACAGCCAGCCCCATCCATCCCCACATCATTCATAGCAGTGGCCGCATGGCAGGGACAGTTCTGCGGGAGGCTTGCTCTGGCTACAGCGGACAGGGACTGTACAAAGGGCTGGAGGCTACTGGGTCTCTTCAGCAAGCTGTAGCAGCCCCACTTGTTCCTATGTGGCTTCTTCTTGGAAGCTGCTCAGAGACTCACGTGTTGGTTACGTGGCTTACAAACAATCCAAGTGAAAACTAACAAGATAAGGCCAGGTGGTGGTGGTGCACGCTTTAATCCCAGCACTCGAGAGGCAGGCGGATCTCTGTGAGTTCGAGGCCAGCCTGGTCTACAGAGATAGTTCCAGGACTGCCAAGGCTACACAATGAAACCCTGTCTCGAAAAACAAACAACAAAACAAACAAACATACAAACAAAAAAACTGGCAAGGTGGACCAGATGTGTCTGGAGGCATCTCCATGTTTCCAACTCTGAGACACTTTCAGTGACTCCATAGTTTGAGGAAGATGACTTTTTTAAAAAGTTTTGTGTGTATGTGCATGTGTGTGTAGTAAATACACTCATCTCTGCACATCTTCATGTGCAGAAGCCAGAAAAGGGCACTGGGTGTCCTCCATTGTCGCTCTCCATCTATTCCTTTGAGGCAGAGTCTCTCCCTTAACCTGGGGATCTCTCAGCCAGGCTGAAAGCCAGAAAAACCCCATGGTCCTCTTGTCTCCAATCCCTTTAGAGCTGGGGCTACAGTCTTTTGGTTTGCAGAGACTCCCAGCTTATTACACGGATTTTAAGATTCAACTTCTGTATTAGTTATGTGAACATTAAGACCAACTTCTAAGAAATGGAAGAGGAGTAGATGGGAGGGAGGAGAGGGGATATGGGGGAGGGATTGGGAGGAGAGGAGAGAGGGGAAACTGCTGTTGGGATGTAAAAAAATAATTAATTAATAATAAAAAAGACAAACCTCTATTAGTTATTTTTCTGTTGCTTTGATAAAATACCATGACCAAGGCAACTTATAGAAGTAAGTGTTTATTTGAGTTGCTGTTCCAGAGGGATAAGAGTCCATGGGGGAGGCATGGTAACAAGCAGGTATGGCTGCTGGAGCCTGAGAGATCACATCTCAACTCCAAATATGATGCACAAAGAGAGGGAGGGAGGGAGGGAGGGAGAGATGGAGGGAGGGACGGATGGAGGGAGGGAGAGAAGTGGGTGAGGCAATATAATTTCAAAGTCCTCTCTCAGTGACTTACTTCCTCCAGCAAAACCACACCTCCTAATCCTCCCCAAACAGTGCTACCAACTGGGAACCACGTGTTCATATGCCTGAGCTTATTGGTGACATTTCTCATACAAACCATTGTATTCCACTTCCTGGCCTCCATAGGTTCATGGCCACATCAAAAGTCCCCATAGCCTTTCACGGTCTCAACAAGATATTTGTTTATTATTTATTTATTTATTTATTTATTTATTTATTTATTTATTTATTTATAATTATGTCTATGGTGCACATATGTGTGTGGCTAAGTGCACGTGAGGCCAGAGGGGTTAGATTCTCCTGACACTGAATTATAGGCAGTTGTGAGCTGCCCAACTTGAGTATTGAGAACAGAACTCAGGTCCTCTAAGAGGGCAGTATGTGCTTTTAACCAGCACCAGACCAAGAACTGTTTTAACTGGGGAGCCATCTCTCTAGCCCTGGGAAAGTCTTCTTGCCCCAGCTATTCCTATTTCAGTCTATAGCTAACGTTTTTTACAAGAGGAATCCTTTTTCTTTGATACACCTGAAACAGCTATCTATCTAAAGATATCTAAATATCTAAAGATATTTAGACCCTCTGGCTCACTCCACGTGCAAGCTGAGCAATATTATATTTTTTTCCCCTCTAACAAAAATAGGTGAATATTCTCAGGAATAACACATGGTGGCTATTAAGGCTCATGATGTTTGAGGTTTGGTGTAAATCCACATTTTCTCCATTGAACTATTTCTTCTTTTCCCAAAATAGTGAAAAGAACTACATAACACCAAAGCAATTGCTTGGCCTAACTTCCATATCTGTCAAGCAATGATTAAACATGGAACATAATACTACCCCTTAGGTATCTTTCTAGAAGGGCAGGAAGAAATGGAAACATACTATGATGATTGCTTTTAATTTACTTATTTATTTATTTTGGTTTCTTGAGGCAAGGTTTCCCTGTTATAGCCCTGGCTGTCCTGGAACTCACTCTGTAGCCCAGGCTGGCCTCGAACTCACAGAGATCCACCTGCTTCTGCACATGCCCCACACAAAATAAAGAAATAGAGGCTGAAGAGATGGCCCAGCAATTAAGCACTCATATTGCTTTTCCAGAGGACCTGAGTTCGACTCCCAGCACCCGTGTCAGGCAGCCCACAACTGCCTGTAATTCCAGCTCCAGGGGACTGGATGCCTTTGGCCTCTGGGGGCACCCAAGCACACATGGCATACCCTCACAGAGGGTAGCCACATTCTTCAAAAGAGCAAGGCCAACTGCCTCTGTGAGTGGGTATGGGGAGAAGATCCAGCCAAGCATCTGGTCTTAAAGGGACTTAAAGAGTATACATCTGTTTTCCCAAAGTTCTAGCCTGCGGTGTGGGGTCTTCCTGAGGCCTCTCTCCTCAGCTTACATATGGCAGGCCACTTTTTCTCTGGGCCCTCGGATGTTCTTTCCTTTGGACACAGAACCTCAGTGTCTCTAAATTCCCTCCCTCCCTAGTTAGATTGGATTAGGAGCTATCTCCCACCCCACTCCCCATTGCTACTCACTTCACAATCTTTATATTTTTATTTCTTGTGTGTGTGTGCGTGTGTGTGTGTGTGTGTGTGTGTGTGTGTGTGTGTGTGTGGTATGCATGAATATAAGGCATATATTCTCATGTGTGTAGGTGCACACACACTTGGGTGCATATGTGTATGAAAGCCCTAAATTAGTGCCAGCTGTCTTCCTAAGTGGCTCTCCGTTTTACTTATTATTTATTTATTTAGGGACAGGATCTCACTTATATAGCCCTGGCTGGCCTGGAACTCACTATGTTGACCAGGCTGACCCCACACTCACAGCAGTTCATCTGCCTTTGTCTCTCAAGAGCTGGAAATTAAAGACGTGTACCACCATACCTAGCTACTTTGTTTTTTTTAAGGCAGGGTCTCTCATTGAACCCAGAGCTCACCAATTCTGGCTAGACTAGCTAGGCCACTTGGGTGTTGGGATTATAGGCAGCCACCATGCTTGCCTGACCTTTACATGTGTTCTAAGGATCTGAACTCGGGTCCTCATGCTTGCTAGACAAGCGCTTTTTCTACTGAGCCATCTGCCCAGTAATCATCTCTTTCTAGTCTCTTCATCCAAGTGTGGTCACATTTGGAGGTTAGTGTTTCAATACCTCTAGTTGCCGGAGGTGGCCACACAGAGACCATTAGAGGTGAGACCTGCTGGTGATGGAGTCCAGCTCATCAACTAGTCACTCCTCTGAGCTCCATCTTGAGGTGTGTGCTTCCCTGTCCCTGGACTTTGGCCTTGACTGTGTGACACGCTTTAGTCAACAGACTGTGAACAGGTGTGCTAGCAGAAAAGGGCTTTATGCATGCTTGCCCCATCTGGCCTGCTTTTGCTCTCTAGGGAGCTGCCCTAAGAAGAGAATGAGCCGCCATTCTAGTACCATTCTGGCACAAGAAGCTGAGACACAAGGATTGTGAGTTTAAGGCTAGCCTGAGCAACACGATAAATTTGAGACCAGCCTGGACTGCGTAGCAAAACCCTGGAAAGAGAGGGCGGGGGAGCAAGACCAAGACAGAGACAGACAGACAGACAGAGACAAAGAGATTTGCTCAAGAAGCTGCTGGCTCAAGGTGAAGAAAGAGAAGCAGGCTAAGTTCAGCAGCCCCCAGCTAACTGCACAGTCAGTGTCAGGAAATCTAAGGCTGAGCCTGGCTGTGCTGAGAACCTCTGATTCACAGCATGACTGCCCTAACAGTCGACTACTCTGATAAGTACTAAAGTAAGAGAGTACCATGTAGACAAATCTAAGCTGAATTGTACCTTACTAAAGATTTAGGGGTGATGGGTTGCTTTTCTCCCCTCCCCCTGAGGACAAAAACCGAGTAGGCATGCACTCTTTTGGTTATCTAATGTAAGGAACGTGACAGGGAGGGGAAGCTTTAACCAAATACATTGCAAAGATTTTCCTCCCCAGAGGGTCAGCAATGTGCTGGGACCCCAAGAAGCAAGGCTCATGCCCAGAAACCTCCATAGAATCACCTAAGGACCACGAAGTACATGAGGTCACAAGCTAAGAATTTCTTCAGGACCTGAAAGGGTTGTGAGCAATTATGTAATTATGCGGGTAATTAGAAGCTCTGGTCCACATAGCAGCCATGTCAGGTATGAGTTTCTACAGATTTCCCAACTGAAATGGCTCAGAGCTTGTGTGGCCCTGGCATGGCCAGTTTCTGATTTCTAACCCCAGGAATTCGATCCTCGTGTCGGGAGCACGCCTTCCGCCCCACAGAGTTCAAACCTAGTAGCAGCATTTAGCCATTCTTCGTTTTCTGATAACCTGCCAGGAGGCAAGATTTATAATCAACCGCATGGTATTTTGAACATTAGTTGAAATTACACTTGATATGGGCTCCAGATCATGTTTCATTCAGTCGGGCTCACCCGTTTCCATTGCATCTAGAAGCAAAGGTCACGACCTCTTTTGAAAAGGGCTCAATGGAAGGGAAAATAGCAAGTCTCCGTGTTGAAGTAAAAGAATTTGCTTTATGAAATAAAACTAAGGCGACAGAAGGCAAAGGGGGTTTCCACTGTTTGAAAAGGGGCTTTCTCAGCACAAGCTTGGAAAAAAATGTTGATGATTTATGCAAATGAGAGAGGAAATGTGCCCCGAGGGATTTTGGCATAGAAGCTCAAGTCGGAATTCTGGATCGGAGGCTGGCTGTGTGTCTGATTCACTTGGGGACTGGGGCTGAGCCATTTAACCTCTCTGCTTCGAAGTCCCCTCATCCATAAACGCAGCCTAACAGCGCTGTTCTTCTTGCCCCTGAAGGGGAGGCAGTAAAAATGAATGAAATGTCGGGGAATTACTTCTAACAGCCATCGATTAGAAATAGAGCATATGGTCTTAATGACTGCTTGTTTCTGCCACAAAATTTTCCCTGTTCCTTCTGATCACTCCAGCTAGTGCCACCAACATCAACTTCTCTCTTGGGCTGGCTCTGGGGCCACTCTCCACAGGGCAGAGGTCCTTAAGGCAGTGCTCTGTCCGCTCTGGAGATACATAACAAGACCGTGGTTCTTGTCCCCCGTCATTACTCCTACAATGAAACCACACTGCCCAAATCTGCCGAGACAGTGATATTTAAAATATTTTGTCCCATGTTGAAACGTGTCAGATCATGTGTCCTGATCATTGCTTCAGAAAGTATGGTCACTCACACTTTCACAGGAAAGGAAACACCTGGTTGCTGCCTAAAGTCCTTGGGACTGGTTGGAAATAGGCAATAAAGCTGGAGAGCCCCATTAATTGATGGAGAGCTAGGTAGAGTAAAATGAAGCTGTGTAGGGGAGTGGTGGGGTGAGTTATCTACTTCTAAAGCACCAACATTTATGCCAGGAACTGAATTAACTCTGAGGGTCCCTGGTGCACAGCGGTGTGTGTGTGTGTGGGGGGGGTGTTACAAAAGGACAACATTCCTGGCCTTGGTGCCTTGCAGTCCAGTAGGGGACAGACAGGTAACCAAGGCAGCAGCCTGCTTTGTGCTGTATTGAGAACAAGGACTCAATACAGGGAATCAGGGAATCAGGGAATCAGGAAGGGTTTTCCCCAGGCCCTAGTGCTGTAACAGAAGGAAAGGCTGAGCAGGAGCCAGGGTACTATGAAGGGCAGGCATTCAGAGCAAAAGGAAGATGGTTGCAAACACCTTGGAGGAAGGGCTAGGGATCAGGCTCAGGTCGTCGAGTATTGGTTTAGCATGAACGAAGAAGCCCTGGCTTCAATTCCTAGCACTGTATAAACTGGGCATGGTGACACCTGCCTGTAATTCCAGCACTTGGGAGGCAGAAACAGAAGTATCATGAGTTCAATGCTAATCTCTACTACCTAGGGAGTTCAAGACCAGCCTGGGCTACAAAAAAGAAAGACATTGGAGGAAGCTGTGTTGGCCCCACTCATATCCTTACACACACCCTACAAAGCACCTGAGACATTCTAAATCTGGTAAGGACTTGGGGTAACTCCTGGGACTGGACTCTCGGCGCAAAAGCATGCTCAGCTGACCACCATGCACAGGGGCAGGCCCTAAGATTTTGAGTTTTAGAAATACCCACATGGGGGCTGGGGATTTAGCTCAGTGGTAGAGCGCTTGCCTTGCAAGCACAAGGCCCTGGGTTCGGTCCTCAGCTCCAAAAAAAGAAAGAAATACCTACATGGACAGAGAACAGTGGCCTACAGGGACAGTGGTACTCTGGAGAGTGGTGGGAATATTTCCATTAAACTGGGCTTTGTTGGTGGTGCTATCTACCAAAAGGCTAGTTTTTCAACTCCCTGCCGCTTCCTTGGCCCTCACTGGGACTGTCCTGAGAAGTGTGCTGCAAGGGTGCCAGAGGGTCACCAGCAGGACTGAGCCCCAGAGGGTCCATGTGCAGGTAAATGCATGCTTTGGTGGCCATCCTTCTGCCTGGTCTTACTGTCACACTCCTCACCCTGTTCCTGGCTCAATCCTCTTATATTCCCAAATCCTTTGCTCTGGGTCAACTTTTGGCTCTTATTTTACGTATAGTTTCGGAGACAGGGTCTCATTATGTAGCCTGGAAATTGCTATGGAGACCAGGCTGGCCTCAAATTTATAGAGATCTGCCTGCTTCTGCTTCCCAAGTGCAGGGATTAAAGGTGTGCACCACAGCCCCCGGCTCTGTCAGCTTTTAAAGGTACTAGAATTAAGACTGGCATGTGAAAATAGACAGGCAGGGCCCTGCCTTAAAATAGACCACCACACACAGGATGTTCAGATTAATCAAGGAAGTGGGCCTGGTGGCTTCCTTAAAGCCATAATCTCAGCTACTGAGAATTGTGAGTTCAAGGCTTTGCTGGGGCTATAGAGTGAGCTCGAGGCTAGCTCATTACAAGACCCTGTCTCAAAAAAAAAAAAAAAAAAAAAAAAAAAAAAGAGGCTGACACAGTAACTCAGTGGTATAACACTTAGTATGTAGCAAGGCCCTGGGCTCAATCTGTAGCACCAAACACAAAAGGAAAAAATTGTTAGTGTTTTTAGGTCTTAAAAGAATTTAAGGATTGTGGATGTAGCTCATTTGGTAGAGAGTTTGCCTGGCAGTCCAGCACCTCATAAGCAGTACAGACCTATAATTCCAGCACTCAGGAGGATCAAGAATTCAAGGTTATCCTTGGCTATACAGTGAGTTTGAGGCCAGCCTAGGCTACATGAGACCCTGTATAAATAAATAAATAGGGGTTAAGAATATGGCTCAGTGGTTAAGAACACTGGCTACCTCTTACAGAGGACTCAGGTTCAATTCCCAGGACCCACACAGCAGCTCCCAACCTTCCATAATTCCACTTCCAGGGCTCTGACACCCACTTATGGCCATGCACATAAATACAATTGAAATTTATATTAAAAATAATAAAATATATGAATAAATTAATTTTTTAAAGCAGCACAGGAAGATTGGCAAGACCAAGTCTGTGTTTTAGGAAGCTCACACTGGAGACTGTGGACAAATAGATTAGAAAGGCGTAAGACCGGAAGCAGGAGGGGAAAAAGCGGTCCCTACAAGAAGCCAGGAAGGTACCCGTGTGTTTGTTTGTTTGCTGTGACAAGTACCTGAGAAAAGCAACTTAAAGGGACGAATTGTTGACTTTGGCTCAGGATTTTGGAGGTTTCGTGGGAGGACAGAGGACCTGGGGGCGGGGGGGCAGAACAGTTCACACCAGCCAGGAAAGACCACGAGAAGTTGCCTCCTTTTTGCCCCTGTGGCCCTAGTTTATGAGATGATGTCACTCACGTTCAGAATGACGGGTCCTCCTCCTTTAGTTAGCCCTCTCTGGAAACGCCCTCACATACTCACTCAAAAGCGTGCTTTACTGCTGTCTTAGGCACGTCTCAATCCAATCAAGTTGACAGTCAAAGTTAGTCATCCAAGGGGAACGATGAGGATGAGAAAAAAAAAACAAAAACAAAAACAACAAAGAAAAGCCACCAGAAAGCTGGGGACATGACTCAGTTGGTAAAGCACTTACCTGAGAATCGTGAGGACCTGACTTTAGATGCCCAGAACCCATGTAAAAGGCCTGGCACAGTGCCTGTAATCCCAGCAACGGTGAGAAGGCATGGTAGAGACACTCAGATCCCGGAAGCTCACGGACCACTTAGCCTGGCCTGTATGGTGAAGGTTCCAGGTCAATGAGAGACTCTGTCTCAACACAAAAGATGGAAGAGAGGTGAGGACTGACAGCCACGGCAGTTCTCTGACCTCCACACATGTGCTGTACATGGGAGTGCATCACATACATGTGCATGCACACACACATGCACAAACATACACATACTAGAGGTGACACTCATATAGGACACAATGCAGCACTGCTTGTGTACTTGAGCCCAGAGCACAGTGACTTCACGGGAGTGAGTCTGTAAAGAGAGGACTGGGGGAAACGGCCAAAGGGAGAGGACGGAAGACTGAGTTGATGGAACAGACGGAAAGGCATGTTGAAGAGAGAGCGTCACCGAGATGAAAAGCGAAAGAGCTCAGGCCTTAGCATCCCATGTAGACTTCTCATTGAGACTCCACAACAGAGGCTGGGGATAATGTGGTCCACTGGTGGAGTGCTTCTATAGCATGCAGGAAGCCCTGGGCTCCGCTTCTTAGCACTGCATAACTGAGCACGGTAGCATATCCCTATAACCCAGCACTGGGGAGATAGAGGCAGGAGGATCAGAAATGCAAGGACAGCCTGTGCTACATATTCCAGGTTAGCCTGGGCTACATGAGACCCTGCCTAGAAGGAGGAGGAGAAGAGGAGGAAACCTTACAACAGCTCTGCATTAAATTCAGTGATCTTGCTATTACAATTGCTTTGAATAGTACTTGGATTGTAGATTCTTTTTTTTGAGCCCTGGCTGTCCTGGAACTCTTGCTGTAGACTAGTCTGGCCTTGAACTCATACAGATCTGCCTGCCTTTATCTGCCCAGTGCTGGGATTAAAGGCGTGTATCACTACCATGGCTGGGATTTTCTTTATACTAGTGTAAGCAGGTCATCTGCAATCAATACGTTTCCTTCTTCTTTTCTAATTCAGATGGGTTTTGTTTCTTTTTCTTGCTTGATTGCGGTGGCTGTGACTGCTACTGTCATCATAAATAGAAATGATTACAGACATCTTAATCTAGTTCTTGATCTCAGGGAGAAGAAAGTGTTCAATATTTTACCATTAGTTAGACTGTTTGTTGTAAGTTTTGTTTAGATATACTTTATCAATTTAACGATTATCATTGAAGGAATTTCTGATTCCTTTTAAGTCTGCTAAGCATTTCCACCAGGAATGGGAGGTGATTTGTTTTTTAATGTTATCTCTGTGTGACCTTGGGAAAGTTACTTTAACTGCAAACTTTAAAATGACCCACAATTTGGCATTAACGATATGATTTCAGCCTCTAGCTGTACCATTTCAAGCAACTTAATTAAATTTCCACATAAAGAAGATAGAAAAAATAATTTTTTAAGATTTTAGCCAGGTGGTGGTGGCGCGTGCCTTTGTTCCCAGCACAGAGGTGGGCGGATCCCTGTGAGCTCAAGGCCAGACTGGTCTACAGAGTGAGTACAGGCAGGGCTGTTACACAGAGAAACTCTGTCTTGAAAAACAAAACAAAACAAAAATTTTTTAAATTTTTTCATTTTATGTGTATGAATGTTTTATCTGCGTATATATCTGTTTATCACATGCATTCCTGGTGCCTCCAGAGGCCAGAAGAGGACGTCAGATCCCCTGGAACTGGAACTATCGATGGTTGTGAGCTGCCGTCTGGGAACTCCAGTAACTCCCACATAGGAATCAGAGACTTTCCCTAAGTTCAAGAGGTTGAATTTGAACCAAGACTAGGGGTTTTGGTTTTCATGAAAAAAGGTCTTAGCTATATAGCCCTGGTTAGCCTTGAACTCATGACGATCCTCCTTCCTCTGCCTCCCTGCATTGGGATTATAAGCATATGCCACTACACCTGGCATATGGATTTGACAACCAAAGCCTAAGGATTTGGCTTTCAGATATGATTCCTATGCTGAAGTTCCCAGGACCTTTCTGTAGCTTGCTCTCCCCCAGGGCTTCCTACATCCTACAATGATGATCAGGAATAGGTGCTCCCGTTCATGTGATTGTATGTCTTTCACCTCCTCAGCACTAAAGATACAAGCGCACATGATTAGTCCACTATGAAAGCACTCCAAAAGCCATCGCATGCTTGATGTCTGCCAGTCTTTCTTATGCAGCTCTGCTTCTGAATCCGAGTATGTGTGAGTCTCTGAATGACATTCAGATCAAGAGTCATATGGCCTCAATGGAGGACATTGCCCTAGAACAGCTGTTCTCAACGTGTGGGTTGCAACCCCTTTAGTGGGGATTGGGGTGGGAGTAGGTGGGAGTGGTTGTGTCGAAGGATCTTTTCACAGAGGTTGCCTATCAGATTTCCTGCATATCAGATATTTACATTATGATTCGTAACAGTAGCAAAATTACGGTTACAAAGTAGCAATGAAATAATTTTATGGTTGGGGGTCACCATAACATGAGGAACTGGATTAAAGGGTCGCAGCATTAGGAAGGCTGAGAACCACTGTAGAGGAAGAGCAAGTCATGCTTCTGGCAGGGATGCCTCTGGAGGATGAGACCAACACACACACACTCAAGCAGTAACAACAAAATAAAATGAAGTTGTTTTTTAAGGTATTTGTTGTCACATGGGCAGAAAACTAACACTCTGTTATATAATCTCTGAGGATTAAAGTACAGGTTGACCACACCAGTATCCATACCTCCTTCCTCCTAACCAGAGGCAGCCGTGTGCCCAAGCTAAAAGACATCCTTTCTTAATGCCAAAGACTGAATACTGGTAGCGCTTCAAAATTCATGTCCAAATGATAGCCCCTGAAGTCATGGCATTAGGAGGTAGAGCCACTGGGGATGAACTGATCATAAGGGTGGGGCTTCCTGGATAGGATTCAGGTCTTTCTAAAAAGACAGGAGACAGCTTGCCTTGTCTCTCTACTCTCCACCACAGGAGTATGGAAGGAGAAGACAGCCAGAAAATGGGCCCTCGCAAGACACCAGACCTGCCAGCTTGTGTTGCAGAATTATGAGGGATAGATGATGGTTTTACTTTAAGCCCTCCCAACCTACAGTAATTTGTTAGAACAACACTTGATGACTGAGATACTCAGCCTCTTCCTGGCAGCCAAGAAGGCAAGGACCAGGTGGGACTTCTGAGAAACCTCTTCAGAAGAAGCTGGCTCTGCTAGGAGGTGGTCTCCCTTCTCTTCCTATTTAAGGAGTTCCGGGGATAAAACTCAAGGTGTTGAGCATGCTAAGCTAAAACTCCACCAACAGAGCAGCACCCCCAGCTCCCTTTTCCTCCCAGTGCTTAAGCTTTAAATGTTGTGGGATATTTTGATCACACTCTTTACACTCCTGAGACTGCCCAATAAAGTTATACCTTGAATCAGGGGGTGGAGCTAGTGACTAGCTGAACGGAATTGGCCATAGAGAAGCCAGCCATTTGGATAGAGAAGACGCACAGGAAGGAAAGGATTAGAGTTTGAGCTCACTTGGTTCTGGGATGAGGGAGGGGACATGTCTCTTGCAGTGTCTCTGGCCAAAAGGTAAAATCAGCTTAGCTGCTACTCAGCCTCTCTGAGCTAGCAGGTTTTCACCCCAGCCTTTGACTTCTGAGCCTTATTGATAAATAGAATAATAGAGGCTTAATTTAAACCTACAAATGGAGGCGACCACAGAGCCAGGTCCCTCAGCCCCGCTAGGGTTAGGCCTGAGTGGTGGGTAGGGCACTGACTGCTGCCTTGGGGCAGCAGAGGATAATTAAAGTATCAGTAGATTGATGTGCAGCCGCTAAGCAGACAGGAAAACATCATCTAAAGCAGTGAATGGCACAGACAGATAGGGATTTTAAAACAGTTTGGGTGTGGTAGAGTCAGCCTGTAATTCCAACACTTGGGAGGAGCAAGAATTCAATGTCATTCACAGCTAAGTATCAAGTTCAAGGGCAGCTTGAGCTACCTGAGACCCTGACTCAAAAACAAAACAAATTAAAACAATCAAGAAATAAGAATGGGTTGAAAATTAAGATGGAGATCCACAAATTTGAGACAATCCTGGGCTATACACCTCTTGGGATATACAGAAGAGTTTGAGGACAGCCTGGGTCATATACTAACAAAGTAGTGGGTGCTATAATTGGATGCAGATTTTTTTTCTAGAGAGAGCAGAAAGCTTTTCACTATTTTTATTTATTTATTTATTTATTTTATTATTATTATTTTTTTTGGAGCTTTGCGCTTGCTAGGCAAGTGCTCTACCACTGAGCTAAATTCCCAACCCCAGCTTTTCACTCTTTTATTGTAAGATCATAATGTCATCTGAGCAGAAACTTAGACTAGAGTCCCAGGACAATTCATCCAGCTAAATCTTATGTAGGCAGAAATAGAGGCTCGAGGTAAAACATTCTGAAACCCAAACTACTGTTTCTAACAAATTTCTTCATTAAGTCATGGCTTATGGAGCGATTTTTCGAAAGACTTTATAAATAATGTGCACTTCTTTCTTTAGAACATCCTTAAAGAACAAACAGAAATTGATATCCTTTTTTTTCTAGTTGAAAAAATCCAATCATAGACGACACGTGTCTATATTTTCTCCAAAGTCTAACGGAGTATTAGACTGGCAGGATATCCTGGGTTCTAAGTCCTTTATGTTCCTTTCATAAACTAGGATAGGAAGGCTTCCAGGTGTGATGTCATGAGTGCAATCCCAGCGCTCATGGGGTAGAGCCTGGAGGATCAGGCGCTCAAGGTCATTCCTGGTTGCACATGGCTCTCTCAAAACAAACCGAAACACAGGGAGGCAAGGATGAGAGAGTGTGTGGCTGAAGTTTTCCTGATCCTGCCTGGCCCACGGTCAGGACAAATCTCTCTCACCTGCCAGTCCCACAGCCAAGTAAACACACAGACACTTATATTACTTATAAACTGTATGGCCTAATGGCTCAGGCTTCTTGCTAGCTGTTCTTATATCTTTTTTTTTTCATTTTTTTTCACTTTTTATTTATTTTTCTATTATCAGCTTGATACAGTATAAATTCTTATCCTAATTGTGAAATGTTTCATTGAGGCTTGCCCAGTAATTGAGTAAAACCAAAACTTATTATAAGCCATAGTGATTCTAGGGTCCCCCCTGCTATATAACCTCCCTGGTTCTGTGGGTTGCAGTCTGATTGTAATTAGGAGGAGCTAGGTGTTCTGGGCATGGTATGCATGCCTTTGATCCCAGCATTTGGGAGGCAGAGGCATGAAGATCTCTCTGTGAGTTCCAGTCTGGTCTACATATTGAGCTCCAGAACAGCCAGGACTACCTAGAGAGACTCTGTTTCAAAACAAAACAAAACAAAACCCCCAAAACAAAAACAAACAAACTGAAAACCAAACAACAATAGCAAAGGCTAGGTGTGGAGGTTCTTCTCACAACCTCAGTCCCTGGGAGATTCATGTCAAGTTCAAGACCAGTCTGGGCTACATAATAATGAGACCAGCGTCAAGATCAAGACTAGTCTGGGCTACATAATAACAAGACCAGTGTCAAGTTCAAGACCAGTCTGGGCTACATAATAACAAGATCAGACTGTAACTTCAGTTGCAGAGGATCAAACACCCTCTTCTGACTTCTTAGGACACCAGATACGCATGTGGTCTGTAGACTTACATGTAGGCAAAACACCCATACACATAAATAAGGAAATAAAGAAATCTTTTCTTCTTGGTTGTTCAAGACAGGTTTTTTTTTGTTTTTTTTTTTTTTTTTGTGTGTGTGTGTGTGTGTGTGTGTGTATAACAGCTCTGGCTGTCCTACAACTTGATTAACTTGATTTGTAGACCAGGCTAGCCTCAAACTCACAGAGATCCGCCTGTCTCTGACTCCTAAGTGCTGAGATTAAAGCTGTGCATCACCACACCCAGCTCAAATAATTATTTTATTTTATTTTTGGTTTTTCGAGACAGGGTTTCTTTGTGTAGCCTTGGCTGTCCTAGAACTAACTCTGCAGACCAAGGCTAGTTCTATAGTTCAAGGCTTAAGATCTGTCTGCCTCTGCCTCCCAAGTGCTGGGACTGAAGGTGTTTGTAACAACTGCCAAGCTTCAAATAAATCTTTTTTTTTTTTCTGGGGCTGGAGAGATGGCTCAGTGGTTAAGAGCACTGGCTGCTCTTCCAGAGGTTCTGAGTTCAATTCCCAGCAACCACATGGTGGCTCACAACCATCTGTAAATGAGATTTGGTGTCCTCTTCTGGCCTGCAGGCATACATGTTACATACACAGTAAATAAATAAATCTTTTTTAAAAATCTTTTTTTTTCAATCCCAGCAAATGAAATAAATCTTTTTTAAAAAAATTTTAATTTTAATTTATTCGTGTATATGCATCTGACTGCCTGTCTGTTAAGGGTATTCAAACACGTGTGTGTGTGTGTGTGTGTGTGTGTGTGTGTGTGTGTGTGTGTGTGTGTACAAACATGTGTGGGAATGTGGAAGACATAATGGGGCACTGAGTGTGCTTTCCATCACTTTCTACCCATTCCTCTGAGGTAAAGTCTCTTCCTGAACCTGGGGCTTGCATCTCGGCTAGGCTGGAAAGCAACAAAGCCCTAGCGACCCTCCTAAATTTGTGGAGATCCCTGGTTTGTAATGTGGGTGCTGGGATCTGAAATCCAGTCCTCAGGATTATGAAGCAAGCTCTCTTCTGAGTCATCTCTCCAGCCATTTCCCACAGGGGAAAAAAAAAAAAACTGTAAAGAAGAGTGAATGAAATGTGCCCTAAATCCGCTGTCAGCTTTGTTCCTTCCTAATCAGACTCTGATTCAACAGCTCTGGAATCATCCATAGCACCTCTGGGATCCTGGGCCCTGAGAAATGATTTCCAAGTATGGCTTCTCTTGATTCAGGCCAGCTGTATGCAGGGTCCCCATGCTCAAAGCCAGCTGAGGTTTCCTGGGGCCCGTAGCAGTGGAGCCATGAGTGCTGTCACCTTGCCGGGAGCTTTTCCCAACTCCTGCCCGATGTGGTTTGCTGGCCAAGTCAATGCCACTGTTTCCACAACATCACTTCCTCTGCAGCGTGAGAAAAGAGGAAGAAAACTGCCTCTGTGACTCTCTTCTTCCCCCAGGGAAAGCACAAAGCTGTTGGAAACAATCAAAGCAGCCCTGTGTGCAGGGCAGACTTTTGTCTGTGCAGTCAGGGGTTGCTGAGCCCGCGACTTCCTGCAGGGACATTCGGCAGCTTTGTGGATAAATAAACGCTCACATTCAGAATGACCAGCCTAGAACACTTTTATGAGCCTTTCTCCTCCCCAGGCTGTACACAGATAATAAATCAAATTAGCATCTCGAACCTCCGGTTCAGTGCTCACCAGCGTCCGTTCTGCTCAAGGGATGAGTGCATTTCCGAGTGGCCATTTTCAACTACTATCAGCCGGTGAACTCCTTGGAAAATTCGGACACTTCCAACGCTGGATAGGCCTCACACTGAGGTAATAGGGTCCTGTTGGCCATTCCAGACCAGACTGTAAAAGAAGCAGCCAGAACCCCAGCCTTGGAATCCAGATTGGGTTGTAACTTAGAGAGAAAATACACATTCTCATTTCTCGGTCAATAATCATAGGAACATGAGCCAAAATAGACAACTGTCAGAAAGAGAGGGAGGGGTGGGAAGGGAGGGTGAGATGCGGAGGAGGAGGGAGGATTACAGTAATAATCGGAAACAGAGCAGGCATCTTTCCCATTCCCTGCTCTGATTCATACATGCTGCAGGATAATACTAAATAAAGGAGAAGGCTTTCTTTCAGGTAACCAGAAGTGAAATCTGCTCTTCTTTCATAGTTACCACATTGTGGAACGGAAGGGTTAATTGCTTAGATTCAGGGGTGTGATACCATATAAGAATGCATTCTACGGCACTGTCTAAATATGAGAATGTTTTGGAATTGCATCCTGTCTTGGGCCACCGGAAGGAACAGGAAAGCATAGAGTACCCATGGCAGCTCTCCAGATCACAGATGTCATCCCACCGAGTAGCACTGCAGCACTGTCTGTTAGAAGTAGATGACTGCCTTCCTGAAGATGTGACCTCTCAGCTGGTGAGGACTGCCACATGGAGCAAGCTGTGTAGTGTGATCCTTGAATTAATAAAATAAAATAACCGTAGGCTAGAGAGATGGCTCAGCAATTAAGAGCTCATCGTTATGAGGACCTGAGTTTGACTCCCAGCACCCACACTGGAAGGCTCACAAACACATGTAACTTCAGCTCCGAGGGATCTGACGACTCCTCTGAGGACACACACACACACACACACACACACACACACACACATAATTTAAAATAATAAAATAAATCTTAAAACAAAGCAAACGCATTGCACAGAGAGTGGTAATTCATATCTATTTGTAATTCCAGCACTCAGGACAATGAGGCAAACCAGTTGCCGTGAGTTCCAGACCAGCCTGGGGCTACAGAGTGAGATGGCCTCATAAAACCAAAAAATAAAATAACCAGAGAACTGCAACACTTAGGTAGATTTCCCAGCTCCACCTATTATAAGGGAAGCCAGGGAACCTTGTTTGGTGGGTGTATCCTCCAGCCTTCTTGCTGTGTCCAGAAATACCAGCTGTAGCTGCAGCATACATCCTGTCCCTCAGCATAGAAAGTCTATACAGCAAATTGTGTGTGTGTGTGTAGGAGTAGACTGAGACCAAGCAGCAGCAGCTTTGGGAATGTTCCTTCAATTGCTTGCCAGTCTAAATGACCTGGGTAGGGGTGGGGGCAAGAACAGGGATGGGAGGTTAATATATTTTTGAAAAAGATTTTCTGTTACCGGGAGACATTCAACAGCAACAACAACAAAAAAAAAAAAGAAAAGAAAAAGAAAAAAAGAAAAGAAAAGAAAGAAAGAGAAAGGAAGAAAGAAAGGAAGGAAGGAAGGAAGAAAAGAAAAAAGAAAGGAAGGAAAAGAAAGATAAGGGGGAAAGCTATAGGTTTTATTCAACCAGGACAATCCTATTAGGGAGAACAATGGTTAGTGCTTTCTGTAAAATCACTTGCCATCAAAGAGCTTGTCAATCATTTATTCAGACACCCATTCTCTCAATACTTATTGAGTGCCTACTATATACTAACCGCAATGCTCCATGCAAATATAATAGGCGTCAAGTGAACACTAGGTGTTCTAGATGAGTCTGTACTTTGGATAACAAGGTGACTGTTGCCACAGGCTGTTTAACCAACCTGGACTGGGTTGGTTCACATTCTCATATAACTCGCAGGTAACTGAATCAACAGCATAACTACATTTTCTCTGTGCCTCAGTTTCCAGCTCTGCAAAGCAAGGCCCTAGCACAGAGCGTGAGGTGAGGGCCATCAGTATTACCACAGCCACCTCATTCCTGTACTCCCTGGTCCACAGATCACCGCTTGGGGGTATTTCCGACGCTAGCCAGGCCTCCTGCCGCTGACCCTGGAAATCGGGTCATGGTAGAAAAGGCGGGGTGTGCAGGACGCAGAGGGAGGGGTCCTTTGCGCGCGGCCACTCAAATTTCCCTAGAGCCGCCGGATAGACTAAAAACTCACTTCGGAGGAAGGGAAAGAGCGTGAAGTGGCTCTTTCGAGCTGAGACACCCCCTCCCGGAGACATCCCCCCCTCCCCCCAGCCAGGCGCGGAGTGAAATCTTAGAAGCCGAGGCTGCTGGGTTCGAACGGAATGCCGGAGTCGGTGGAAGTCGGCGCTAGTCCACCCGAAGGTCAGCGAGTTGTTTTGAGTTCTCGTACCCGGAAGGGGGGGCAGGGAAGAGAGGACGCCTGGGCCCGAGAGACCCCGCGTCAGAGCAGAAATTGTTTGTGCTCCGGAACAGGCAGCTCAGCGGAAGCCGCGACGGGGGCGGGTCACGTGCGGCGGTGGCCGTGCAGCTGGCGGGGGAGCCCGGCTAAGACAAGGGCCCGGCCGGGCGGGGGTGGCGCGGGGCGGCGGCTTTCGCAGCCCAAGGTGGAAGCCGAGTAGTCGGGGCTCCGGGAGCGAGGGGAGCCCGGAGCTCGAGCTCGGGAGGCGCGCGCATAAGGAGGGGTGCTGTGGGATCCGGGGCGCTCCGAGCTCCGCGTGCTGCGGCGCGGGCGGGAGGAGAACGATGGCCGGTGGGGGGTGTGGGGGCAGAGGGACGCCAGCGGGGCTCCCTCCTGGCAAGAGCCAGATCCACGCGGAGATTACGCGAGTGTCTGAGACCTGAACAGGGAGGCGCCGCTCTTGCAGTCACCGGCCTTGTTTTCTTCTCTCTGGCAAATCCCGGAACGACCGGAACCGCCATCCTTGCCTGAGTCCCAGGGGTACCCCACTACGCTTGAGGGAGAATGCGTCCTGCAGGGCTATCCCGGGGGGCGGGGAGGGCAGCAGAGGTGGCTTAGTGAGTCGGTGGCACGCACGAATTCACATCCCCCCCTCCTTGGAGAGAGGAGAGGCACTCTGCCCCCCCCCCCCCCCCGAGTATTACGTGGTCGAGGGGGTACTAGAGAGAAACCACCTGCACCACTCCGGTGCAGCGGGCCTCACACTTGCCCAAAGTGGCGCATAATGCTCTTGCGTGGGAGGGTTAAGGACACAAACTTGGTCATCTGCCAGAACCCTTGGGAACTCTCCACTTCGGTGTAGCATTCATTCGACAATGACCTGGACTATATTCCCCTTTCTAGGGGAGTCCACGAGGCTCAGGACTGAGGCCTGGGAAGAGTGGAGTGGTGTGGGCTGGCCTGGGACGAGAAAGCCACCCCCGTTCCTCCAGCGAAGGCAGAGAACAGTTGTCTTACAAAGTTTCCTGTACTCCTCCCCACACACCCTAGTTGAGGAAGGGTGGCTCTTCCGGAGGTGAGGGAGGAGAGAATAGCCTCGAAGCCTGGACTGGTGTGCTAGTTCCTTTAACTGTGACCCTGGAGGGACACCCGGGCCCCAGCGTGTTCGAGTTCCAGACGCTGCAATTCAGTTCACTGCAGCGTCTGCTCATGGTCGCGGTAGCGGGTGCTGAGCGGAGTCCGGGACGACAGGAGACGCCATTTGCACACACTCGCACACACACACACGCACGCACACACACACACACACACACCCCGCAGCTTGGCGGGGGCGGGGGTGTCGCCCTCCGCAGAAGCGTATTTCTGGCAGTGACACTGATTAGATGCTGTGCCGCTACGTGCACGGAATCAGGGTGGGCCTTCATCACTCCTGTTCGCCACACACTTTTCTGGTGGGAAAGTTGTGGGTTCCCCCCCACCCCCTTTCGCCGCACAGCTGCTGTCTCCGGGGGCGGAATTTGGAAAGCATGTTAGCTCAGCCTAGGGAGAGAGGATCTCGCCGGCCGGGGGAAGCCGCCGGGCCCAGGCCTCGAAAATCCAGCCCTGGCTTTGCGTCGAGCTGCCGAGTGAGGCGCTTACGCGCGCCCGGCCAGCCGAGGCCTGGTTTCCATCTGCCCCTTTTGCCTCCGTGTTAAGTTCGCCGGGGAAAACCCAACGATCCGTGCAAAGCCCCTCGGAGGAGCGCTACCCCCACCCCAGCCTGATCCTGACCGATGGAAAAAATGACAGTATAGGTCAGAACAGGCTGCCTGGGAGTATTAATGTGGCTGCCTCTGTTCCCGGGGCTAGAGGAGGATGGGCGCCTCGCCAGGAAACCACCGAGGGAGGAGCCATGAGGGCCGCCTGTCCCTCTTGAGGCTAGAAAACGTGGATTCTCAAAGGGACCAAATAAATGTGGTCAGACAGCTACGGGAACTTATCCCAGTTAAATACAGATTCACCGTGTATATTTCAAGTGACATCCCCTCCCCCACAATCAAACACACTGAGTCGCTTAAAAATAGGATGAGAACAGGTTAATCTGTAGATGCGAATCTTACTGAAATGTCTGCTTATGAAACACGTCTTCTGGAGGGTCTGAGCTGAACCCCATTATCTTGGTATGATCAATGTGTCCTAAGACAGAGGGGTCTCCTTTGCTCTCCCTTTGAGAACCTTTAATTAATAGAACTCAAAGAGACTATTTTAGTTATAGTTTCTATTTGAGGCTGCTTACTCTTCCTTGCATACTCCTGCCTCGGGTTATTTGTACTTCGCTTTTACACCCCACTCTTGTGGGTTTACCCTTGCCTTTCTTTTCCTGCCTATGTGCTGCAGGGTGCGGCAGCAGGAGGCCACCAAGCTGTGCTGCCGCCGCCGCCGCCGCCGCCGCCGCCACCTCGGGACTCTCACTTGCGCACCACACGGCCTCGGCCTCGGAGGAGGGGAAATGTGAACTCTCCGGGTGGCGCTCGAGAACTGGGATTGTGATTTGGGTCTGAGGAATTGTTTCAGAGAGGCAAGTCGGCCAGAGCTTGTAGGGGATTGGAGACAGTACAGGGCAAGCCCCAGAGGTGACCCAAGCCCTTAGGAGCAAACCTTAGAGGTGTTCGTGTTCTTTGTCTTTCTCTGGGCTGGCGGCCTGGTTCTCACAGCTAGGATCTACTAAGAGCCACAGCCCATCGCCAGCACTTTTAAGTGAGTAGTCTACTGCTGGTAGCCACGCATGAGAAATGCCTTGTCTTCTAAGGAGGGAAAAGCAACCTCATGTTATGAGTTATAGTTGACACTTCAGGCCCTCCTTTACCACCCCCACACAGCTCCCTATGGTGCCAGACAGAGATAGTAAGGAGACCGTTTCTTAAATAGGAATCTAGCCAATCCTGTTCACATAAACACTACTTATACTTGGGCGTCAGTAAAATGTAGTCTCCAATGGCAGACCACTTGACTTTTACTCAGCCTCTCCAGGAACAGGGTAGCCTTGAATCATCAGAAAGGGTGGGCTGGAAGAGTATTCTGGAAGACCTGTACTGTATCCCCTAAGATTGCTAGGAGAGTGTGGGTATAATGTCTGATCCCTGGCTGGAACTTGACATTAATCCAGACTAAATGAATGCCATTAAAGAGCACTCTCACAGGGCGTGCAGGCTCATCCCTGCAATCCTAGTGCTTAGGATACCGAGGCAGAGGATTGGCTTAAACTCCAGGCCCACCTGGGATCCAGAGTAAGACCCTGTGAGGAGTAGGGAAGGCATTCTTCCACACAACCAACACAGGCCTTTAAGGAGGTGTCAAGAGATAGTTTGAGGACATTTTGCATTAACTTTTTTGGGGACTGCCGGGCAGTGGTGGTGCACACCTTTAATTCCAGCACCCCAGCACTCTGAAGGCAGATGCAGGCGGATCTCTGAGTTTGAGGCTAGCCTGGCCTACAGAGCGAGTTCCAGGACAGCCAGGGCTACATAGAGAAACCCTACCCCCCAAACAAAAACTTTTCTGGTGACAATAACAATGCTCTTTCCACATTGCCCAAACACGCCTCTGAACAGACCTGTGAGAAGTTTAACATGGAGGAGGTGCCCATCCTCACCCTCACCCCATAGGAAGGGAACACCAAATCCTAACGAGCACATGTGGCACTACAGCAGCCTAAGCATTTGTTTGTGGAAGCAGATTCTCCTCAAAACAACACTATTATGAGGTGGACAGACACTAAGACTGCTTTCCCTCCCTTACAGGTTGAGGACACGGAGGTCCGGAATTGTTAAGTAGCTTGTCCAAAGCCCCAACGTTTAGAATAGGCCCTGGACTGACTAGAAAAGAGGTCTGTGTTGCTTCGCCTACACTGTAGTCTATGTGATTTATTGAAGGGGGTGTTTCAAGGGACTAACTGGACTCTTCCAAAGGAAAATGTGGCTTGAGATGCCCCACATTTTGGGCTATTATTTTGCAAAGGAAAACTCCAGAGTACGGAACAGAATCTACCGTGACTCTGTGACACAGAAAAGGCCAAGGAAGGCGGTGCTAAGGCCCCTAGCCCACCTAGCCACACAGCATCCGGCAGTCACGTCCGCCGGAGGTAACTAGAGCCTGGAGGTAGCAGATTGCCTAGGAACTCCTTATCACCCATCGTCAGTGGACCTGTGCGGCTTAGCTAAACGGCCGCCCGCGGTGGTGGCTGGTTCGTGCAGGTCCCCTGGCTCCAGGCGCGCCCCTGGGATCCTCCGGTGGATCTGGCTAGATGCCTAGTGGCGCCTCCCGAAGATCCCGGCTTCTCTCCACTTGAGGCGCCAGCTCTGGGCTAAACTCCATTGCCTGGGGCTAGAGAGCCCAGTTCAGCAGTCCAGGGTGGAACAGCTGGTTCTGGTTGTTCGCATTCAACTCAGCCGGGTTTACCACTAGCTCCCTAGACCCCCCACCCCCACTCCCGCGCGCGCACAAACACGCTTTCCAGGCGCGCTCCGGGCCTCCACTTTCCCTTCCTCTTCCTGGCTCGCTCCGGTGCTTCGAAAGCTCGCGGCGATTGTTTGCTTCGAAGAGTCCAGGTGGGGAGGCTGTGCTGCCCTTCCCCCAGCCCGCGTGTGTGCACACGCTGCTAAAGCCTGGGGCGCACTGCCAGGCCTGTGGATCCCCTTGTCCCCCGAGAAGTGGCAGCTGCTGGCGAGGATCTGTTCTATCCGTGCTTCCGAGTGACCCTGTTGTAAAAATAGGAGACCAGGGCCTGAATTCGGGAGTGGGGGAGTAAATCCCACCTTCCAGGAAGGCTAGTAGTAGGTCTGCCCTTCCCAGCTTAGGTTGACCACAGCGTGACATCCCTACTGTGCCCGGGTGAGGCTGAGCGGCCTAAGCGCACTTCGGGGCTTAGCGGTTTAGGGAGCCCAGGGGAGGCCGTCCAGGTTTGGGAGAGAGCGCAGCAACCCTCGCGCCTCCAGGCAGAACACCTTTCCTGGAACCTTGAAACCCAGGGGATCCACTGCCATCTTCGCGTGACGTGACGAGTAGCGAGACGCTGGTGATTAAGTGTTTCAGGCTCCCTCCCGGGTTGCGGTTCTCTTCTCTTGCTTTCCACAGGGCTAGAGAGATAAAGCCCGGGCGGCGGTGGGGAGGTGGGGGGACGACGAAGGCTCACACCACTGCACTCTCGACTTTCCTCACCAAGTTCAGTGTTGGCCCAGAGTGTGCCCCCCTTCCCGCCCCAGCCCACACCTCGCTGGGGCTCGAAGGCCTCTGTCTCCATCATCGATGGCTCAAATGTCGAGTTTCATGGGGAGGGGGGCATATATTGCCAAAGCCACCAAGCCCCTCCCCCACTCCCATAGGGCTAAACCTAAACACAGGATTCCCACACCCACACCCCGGACTAATCCTTCCTCGCCTCCTGGGATTAACTGGACTCACAGGTCCATAAAACACTTCCGGCGTGGCCAGAGGGTCTGTCTGCAGAACTACTTTCAAATAGTCCTCGGTTGTGGGGAGTCGGAATTGACTGGGTGGGGGGAAGTGAATAAACAGACCATCCGTGATTTTGTTAGGCTGTGAAGGGAAGCCACCTCAAGTGCAGCATGTTATCCAATGGCACTGACCGGGGTAGGATAGGTAATCAACAGGAGCAGCAAGAAGGCTTTCACCTGCCTTCTGACCTCACTTCAACGACGAAGCCAACACTTCCTCTGTCTCCTTAGGTCGGTTTAAGAGGATGGAAGTGTTAAAGTTCTTTGCAAATGCAGCTTGGCCGGTCCAGTTCACTGTGGTTAGTGTTCTGTTCTCTCCCACACATGGAAAAACCAGTGCTTTGTTTATTAAAAGGCAGTAGAACTAAACCTGCCCCTAAATCCCTGCAAGAATATGGAAGATACAGTGAATCCAAAAAGCACTTTCGTATTTTGACCCTCTTTCTTTTACACCACTTCAAATTAAGTTTCTGAAGAATGGGGGAATCTTTGGAATGTTCTACGAAAATTCTCCATTAAAATTCGAGGTTAATGAGAACAAAAAGAGTCCTTTAAAATGGATTAAACCACATTTTAAGACGAAAACCGGAAGAATATAAATTCAAAGTAGCTTCCTGGCCTTGTCCCCTAATGTGGGTCTGGAGAGCAGATGCCGGTGGATAGCCCACCCACCTCTCTCTCTCTCTCTCTCTCTCTCTCTCTCTCTCTCTCTCTCTCTCTCTCTCTCTCACACACACACACACACACACACACACACACACACACACACACACACGGTCCCGGAAGTAGGGCCTGGCAGATTTGAACAGCTAACTACAAGGTGATGTAGGTATGCTGGGTGAAGACCAGGAAGCAAGGCGATGACTTGCTTAAAATGAATATCAAAAGAAAGATTTAGGCCTGCTTCTGTTTCCTGGAGGCCTAGAGCTACTAAAACCGAGGTGGGGGGTGCTCTGTAATCTTCCCTGAAGGATTCAAGTAACCTGTCTGGCCCCGTGTGGTGGCCAGGTGCACAGGGAACGAAGACACAGGATGAGCATTAACCCAGCCTCTACAGTTTGGCGCGGGGTGGGGATAGGGGTGGTGTGGTGGAGAGACCGCGGTTGGGCTCCACAGGCCTTCCGCTCACATCCTTGGCTCCGCGACCTCTGGCTAAGGCTAACCAGTCTCCATCTCACTGTCCTTCGCCCTAAGCTCTTCCCACCCTGACGCCCAAGCTGGATCTCCAGGCCTCCGCTGCCTGGCAGTCTCGGCTCTCCCCATTCGTGATTCATTTAGCAGCGGTTCAGAAAGCCTGTTTACCTCGGCAGTCATGGGCGACTCGATCTGCGTAAAAAGCCCCTACGCCAGCGCCGACCAGTAGGGGGGGATTGTCTTATAGATTATTTTTCCTCCTGGTTTTTGTTTTGTTTTGTGTTTTTTAAACCAGAAGGCGAGGTTGGAGAGGGGGCGGGGTGGCATGTTGCTGCTGTTTTCGAAAACACTGTATTTGAAAGAGAAACAAAAGCCGTTTAGGAGGTAGCAAGGCTGTTTTTACATATAAAAAAGTGCCGCAAATACCTAGGGGCCCCCAGCAGTGATAAACTAAACGCTTGGCGGATTTCGACAATTAGCAGTTAATCTGTTATCTGCGGTCACCAAACAAGTTTTAAGGCTCTGAGGATACTGAATTCCTGTTCCAATTGAGCCCGGATGTGCTGGGCACATCCGATGCCCATAGTTTGTCCCAGTGCCAATCCGTTTCCCAGGTTGGAGCACTGATTTGAGCCGCATTAGATTTTCTTGGGCAGCCAAAGATCTGCCTGCATCGCCGCTCGGAATCTGGCCTTGTCTGTTGGATTCAGATTTGTCCAAAGTGGTTTCACCCCCTAGTTTCGCAGGCCTCTGAATTTTGCGTGTAGTAGACCTCCAAAAAATTAGCAATGAACAGTAGAAACTAAAGTGAATCTCTCAGCCTGGAAGGCAGACTGATACACAACCTCGTCCTGAGAAACCCATTCGGGTGCGCAGACCTCCCCCAGGGCCGCTGCAGTCTGCGTTCATCTTCGGCCTCCGCGGGCCAGGGCGGGCGGGGTAGGCCAGAAGGCACTAAGCGCCTGGAGCCTGCACGATGATAAATATTGCGCAGACAGCCCATAAATAATTTGCATTATGTTCAGCTGACAACGCAGGGCGATTAATTTTAATAGCTACATATTTGCCTGGGCTGCTGCTTTCGTAGGCCCGGTAATGAAAGGCGAGAGGCCGCCCTGGCTCTGTGCTCGTGGGTCCCGGAAGGCAGCCGGGAGGAACTGGAAGAAGGCCCGATGCGGTGTCTCCTCCAGGCTGTCCCCAGGGATCCCCGGTCCCTGGGCCCCTCTCTTGCCCTCTGTGTAGTGTAGAAGTGGGGTGCGCGCGCGGCCCCAGCAACCCTGAGGCCTCAAGCAACAGGAGCCACCATAATGACACTGCAATTTGTCTGGGTGGGGAGAGCCACTTGTGGACAGGGAGACCCTGGTGCGGGGCCATGAGCCCCACCCAGACCAAACCCGGCGTGAATGCGGGAGGGTATATCACAGTCCACTTTGGTTGCCAGGGAAGTGCTTGTGTTCTCCAACGCCTATTTGCCAGTGGGCCGTAAGCTTGCCGGGGTCTCTGCCGACCTCAGGGCACGAGCAAGTGGCAAAACAATGCCGTGGTGTCCGCCGTGTATCCAGTCCCCTCTTGTTTGTTTCAGAGACCTCTTTGCCCATCCTGCACCCCGAGGGAAGCCCTCTTCCCCACTGCTCCTGGTTGCAAAGTGCGGCCCAGCTAAAGGAAGAAAGAAAGGGTCCGGAGCTGCTCTTTAAAAGAGGGGGCGGGGAGGATAAGGCGGCGAGGAAGGACACAGCATAGAGGCTGCCGCGGTCCCGCGGTGGCCCGGTACGTGCGTGTGCGTGTCTATGTGTGCGTTGCAATGACAAAGCCCCGCTGCCGTCAGCAAGCTCCAGGCTGCTAGAGCGTGGGTGGGGGAGGGGAAGAGAAAAGTGGTGGGGGGGGGGGGGGGGGTGGAACCCTCGCTCACGTTGGTAGCGAGGAATCAAAGCTTCTCTGGAGAGAAAGAGTTCATTCATGAGCTACAGGAGTCTCCCCGGCCCGGCCAGGTGGAGCAGGCTGAATCCAGCACCTGTGAATTTGCCTTTTTGGAAACAAGCAAGCGCATCGATCATTACCATATTTTAATTGCCTTTCTCAAAGGTCATCTCTAATTATGGGTTGCGTGGAGGGCTGGCTAGGGGTCTGCAACCCTTTAGTGTGTTTGCGTGTGTGTGTGTGTGTGTGTGTGTGTGTGTGTGTGTGTGTCCGTCCGTGTCCTCTGAGACAATGCTCCTAGCTCTGATCGAAATGCCATTCCGAGGGTGTCCGGGAGCGCCTGTAAGACGGTCACGACGTGCTGGATCCACGCAGACCTGGCTGCGTGCACAGTAAAAGCCGAGCAGGCGGCAGAGGGCCGTGCAGACCCACGGGTTTTCTTTTTAGAAACGGTGGTGCGAAGAGACTTGACAATAATAACACGCAGCAGGATTAAATCAGGGCGGGAAGAAGAAAATGCGTTTTCGTTTCTAGGACTGAAGACTGTGTTTAACCCATCCGGTCCCCCAAGAGCTTTTTATATGCTCACGTAGAGACAGGTGCGGGACATACAGCGGCTTGGGACAATCCATTTTTCATATCAACCTCTTCCCTTCTTTGAGCATGATTGTCAATTACAGGGAGAGGGAATATTTTTAATGTTTATCCTTTTATTTTATGGGAAATTTTGTCAGGTTAGCTCAAAAGGAGAAAAAACGTTGGGTTTTTGTTTTTTGGTTTTTTTCAACTTTTGGAAAGTGTGTTTTTCTTTAGGATGTCTCCCCACCTCCCCTTTTCTTTCTTCATTTAAAATCGCTATCAGAAACTCTTGAGGCAAAAGGCTGTAGTCAGAGGGAGAGTGGCAGAGGGGCTTGGGTAGAAATCAGTAAAGAGCTGTTGGTAGAGGTGGGTCACAGCCACACTGAACTTGACTTTCTCAAAAAGAGCCTGGCATCTGTGAGCCACCATGCTGTTTCTGGGAATCCCGCCTGATGGAGCCAGGGCCTGGGTCAGACGTCTTGGAAAGTTGGAGGGTCTTGACTGCCTCTGCTTCCTGCCTGCCCCCACACCTGGCCTCCTGGTCCCACCAGGGGCCAGCTCTGCTGGGAGGAAGGTAAGCCAGATGACTGGTCCAAAGCCCCCGAGACCACCGGCTTTCTCCTCCCTGTAATCATAACCAGGTGCACTTAAACGCCTTTCATCAGAGGAAGCCCGAAGCCCTTTAACAGGCTGCAATGCAAGCCTTGGAAGGGCCTATCAGCCTGCCTGGTGTTGGGGGCCCCCAGCCCATTCTCAACTAAGTCAACCTGGGGTTGTCAGAGTGTAAGATTCTCTGGTACCCAGAGGCCAAGAAAGTCTACCCAGTCAAGGCAGCTGGGGTGTCAGGATTGCTGCTGGGTGTGTGGATGTAGACCCTGTAGAAAGAGGCAGCTAGTGCTGAAGGAGGGACCAGGTGGGAGAGGGTTAGGAAGAAAGATGGAAATGTTTAGAACAGCCCTCGAGGTACTCAGAGTATCCCCCCTCCACTCCCCGTACCACTGCATTGTAATCTATCTCCCCTACTAAACTCCAAAATCTTCAAGGGCAGCAACTGTTTTATTATCTGTTATTACCTGGCACAAAGTAAGCTATTCAAACGTGTGGACAATAACAGCTGTGGTGCAAAAGCTCTGGAACAAGATACATCTAGGCTTGACATAGTAGTTCTGCCCCAACAGTGTTTAATCTCCCAAGATCTCAGTTTCCTCATCTGTAAAATGGGCTTGAGAATGCCTATGTTCACGAACTTGGGAAAAGATCAGATGAAGTAATTGCATAGAAAGTAATTGTAAAGTAATTCCAGAGAGATCATAATAAACTCTGTAAATATCCTGCCCTTGTTCTTGAAGAAGGCAAGAGGATTGGTGTGTGTGTGTGTGTGTGTGTGTGTGTGTGTGTGTGTGTGTGTGGTGGGGGGGGTGTTTGTAGCTCCTAGCTGAGTCTATGTCTTACTGGCTTGGGGTTTGAATTAGAAGAAAGAATTGCATCTAGGACTGGTGGTTTAGTGGTGAGTGCCTTGGTGCCCACTCTTCAGGGGGTGGGGAGGGGGTGTTCTGTACCTAGCACCACCAATAAAGGAGGAGGAAAAAGAAGAAGAGGGGGAAGGGCGGTGATAAGGAAGAAGAGGAGAAGTAGGAGGAATTGCTTCCAAAGGAGCATTTGCTGAGTGTGGTGGCTCCTGACGGAATCCCAGTGCTACAGGGAGCTAGCTTAGGTTAGATAGTGAGCTCCAGGGGGGCTGAGTGTGGATTCGAGCTCCAGGCAGGCAGCCCCAAAGCTGTGAACAATTGGAGGGAGCCTTTCCAGCTTTCGGTTTTAGTTTCTAGGCAAGGGGCTAGGTCTCCTGCCCCGAGGCCTGGCTCCTGCCCCGAGGCCTGACTCCTGCCTCGAGGCCTGGCTCCCGGAGAAGAGTGCTCTATCTAAGCTGTGCTCTAAGAGAGAAGTGTCTCTTCAGCCTTGACCTCTGCCCGTCTATCATGGTTGTATTTGATCTTTGACAGGTCTATCCCCTAGCGTTAGGCAGGGAAAGGGTGGTTGCTGCCTGTTTCTCTTTACTCCTGCTCTGAATTCTGGCCTGTTCCAGAGCTCCTCACTTCCTATCCTCCCCAACCCTATCCCCATCAGACACCCACAACTCAGTCATTTTTCCCCCTCCACATTGTAGGTTGTATTACTTGCAACACTGGGGATCAAACCCAGAGCCTCGTGAATGCCTGACAAGAGCCTACTCCTCCCTTTCTTTTGTGGTGACGGGGATCCAATTAATGCATGTTGGGGAAATGTTCCGCCACTGAGCGACTGACGTCCCCAGCTGGCTTGAGCGCCCCTCCCACTTTCCTGTGTTTGTATGTGTTCTGCCCTTCCACCCTATTCACCGAGCAGGGTCTCCTAATCCAACCCAGAACTCGCAGATGTGGCTAGTCTCACTGGCCAGTTTGCTTTGTCTCCTCCTTAGGAGGCTAGAATTACAGGTGGGCCTTCAGGCCCACTGGGCATTTCTGTGGATTCTGGGGCTCTGAACTCCAGCCTTGAGCAGTTGGGTGATGAGAGCTTTAACCGTGAGCCATCTCCCTAGTGTCCACCCTCCACCCCCAATGAAAAGACCTTTCTAGGTAGCCCACGTTGGTCTTGAACTCCTGCCTCCAAGGGTCCTTCTACCTCAGCCTCCTGAGTCAGCTGGCTCTTCTTCTTTGCTCCTTAGCTGCTCTGCTTGTGGTATTTTGGGGGAGAGAAGACATTCCCTGTCTTCAGCCTTTTCACACTCTGTGTCTTGCAGTCCCCTACTCAGATCTCTCCCGGGAGGACAGACTGAAGAGCAGGGTTGCCCTCCTGGGGAAGGGATGGGGAGCAGCGTCCCGGGGGG